>JAOBAY020085225.1:0-10526 GCA_025331085.2 Zoanthus sociatus
AAATGTTGTTTTTTAAGAGAAACTTGAGATTGGGGGAATTTTAGTGAAGTTTAAAAATTTATTTTGGAGTTAATATTTGATAGAAAATCACCAGACCATCCTCTAACCAAGTTGCACTTTCGCATGGTCTGGAGGGATGGTTTGGCAGTCTTTCAACCCATTCACTATTACCAAAATTTAGGGTAGAGAGTGGCCTTAACTTTGTACGTTTTTACCTCCTGTCCCATAGTTTACAAAGTGGCTCAAAGATTATGCGTTTCAAATTCAAGTTGTGCGAATATTCTTATCTGCTAAACCATGACCAAGAAATTTTCAATTTTACACTCATTTATGGCCAAAACAAATTCAAACCGATTTCAAGACTGGTTTGCCATAGGCAACCCAGTAATCATAAAGATTTGTCCTGTTTTAAAATGGGCGGACGTGGTTGGCACAGTTGGTGAGATCTCTGCTTCGCAACCTCAAGGTCCCCAGTTTGGTCGCGACAGTTTGCCGAGATTCGAATATTTGACTGTGTGATCTTCTTTCCCACCTAAGCCAATTCAGCTTTCCATCCTTCCAGGGTAGGTAAATGAGTACCAGCATTTGCTGGGAGCTAACCTGCAATGGATTAGTGTCCCATCCAGGGGGAGTCAGACTCTCATCCACTTAACACAACAGAAACCGGAGATAAGTGCTGGCTCCATGGGCCACCAGGTTCGTAAAGGATTTAGCTTAGCTTAGCTGTTTTAAAATCTCAATACTCTAGTAGATGGTTTCTTCATATGTCTGACTGCTTATCATAACTTTTTGTGTAGACCTCTTATATCACTCAATCCTTTGTTTATCAACAACTTCAACAGAATTTAAGATTGTATATGATTGTATTACTTTCTCCAACAGAGGTAATGTTTGGTCAAAATATATTTTCATGAATAAATAAAGAATTGAAGATGATGGCAACCTAACAATTGAGGAAGAGTTTGTGAAAATGACTGAAATATGAAATTATGACTAAAATACATAATTTTGAAGATTTTGCAATATAAAATTTCCAGACTTTCTTTAAGCAGAGGTACATCGAGAACAAGCATTCAAATAGTTCTTACCTGAAAGAGGTGACAATTGTTGAAGCAGTTCGGATGCACTATCTATGACAGACAAGATCTGAAGAGAGGACAAACCCAAACTAATCAGTTTTCTAAAAATACATGTCACATTTAAGTTTTCAGGAAACCACAGTAAGGCTTTCAAACCATTTTTTTTATTAGTTATAAATCCCTGGCCTGGGGCACTTCGAGGTAAAAAGAACAGGGATGCTTGATGGGAAATATGAAAAAATACCCTAAAAATACCAAATCATAAAAATATTGTTTCAATGAAATTAATTTGATTTTTCTCTGCAAACCTCTAAAAGATACCAAATTGCCCATTTTATACAGCCCTCCCCCTTGTTACAAATGAAATTAGCTATATGGCTTTAAATACCTATTAGATGCTTTATACACAACAAATCAAGATTTCTGCAAAATATAATGTACTACGTACATATTTCAATTTCACAGTGAAATCGCTTTATAGTTGTCTCCTAACAATGATTTACAGACTGTTAAGCCATTCATGGCTTGATGAACAGGAGTTCAGTTTCTGTATAATTTTAAAAACATTTTTATTTCGAAAAGCTTACCGTTCGCTGCAATGGCAAGTCATTCAGCATGTGTACCATCAGCGTATGCCCTGGAGGTCTGGGTACAAGAGTCCTCTCCCCACCCTGTAGATCAATGTACTGGTCTACAAAGTGATCTGCCTGTGGGGTGTATCCATCCAACAACTTGAGAAGCACTTCCAAAGCACAAATCGCGACCTGCCACTGAAACAAGAAACCTTACACCATTATTTGTTATCAGCTGCAATTTACTATTCACCTAGGTACGCTATGGGAGTGACGAGGATGGATAGGGTCAGACATGAATACATCAGAAGGACAGCTCATTTTAGATGTTTTGGAGAGAAATACAGAGGTGCAGAGATAATGAATATATTGGTAGGATGATGAGATTGGAACTGCCAGGCAGAAGTCCAAGCTAAATCCTTTATGAGCCTAGTGGCCCATGGAGTCGGCACTTATCTTTGGTTTCTGTAGTGTTAAGCAGATGAGAGTCTTTAACACCCCCTGGACGGGACACTAAACCATCGCAGGTTAGCTCCCAGTACTCATTTACCAACCCCAGAAGGATGGAAAGCTGAGTTGGTTTAGGCACAAAATAAGATCGCGCAAATAGTTGACTCTCAGCAAACTGCTTGGATCGAACTGGGGCCCTTGTGGTTGGAAAGCAGAGATCTCAAAAACTGCGCCAACCACATCCACCCAAGAAGGAAAATGTAAGAGAAGATTTATAAGTGCAAAGAGTAAATGCATGAAATTAGTTGGTGCAAGAGAATATGATACAAAACATACAATTAGATGGACCATGACTGTGGTAACCCCGGATGGCAAAAGCAGAAACAAAAGATAAATTGCATACCAGAAAAATAATCCTAAGAATTTAACAAAACTAAATAGTATTACATAGATTAACTAATTAAACAAATAATTACATACAAAATAAAGCCACTAAAGAACAAACACTTTCAATATTATTGTTATAGTCATCCTTATTACATCACTGCCATCATCCTTATTACATCACTGCCATTATCCTCATTACATCATTTATTGCCATCATCCTTATTACATCTTGCCATCATCCTCAATACATCAAACTGCCATCATTCTCATTACATCATTCATTTCCATCATCCTCATTACATCATTCATTGCCATCATCCTCATTTCATCATTCATTGCCATCATCCTCATTATATCATTCATTGCCATCATCCTTATTACATCATTCATTTCCATCATTCTCATTACATCATTCATTGCCATCATCCTCATTACATCATCCATTGCCATCATCCTCATTACTTCATTCACTGCAATCATCCTCATTACATCATTCATTTCCATCATCCTCATTACATCATTCATTGCCATCATCCTTCCTAAAAGTATTAACATTGCCACTATCTCCAACCTTTTCATTAGAATCTCGATAACTTCTGGACTGGAACTTGAGAAAGACTGCATCTCTGATGAAGTACAAGTACGGCTCAAACCCAGGGGCTCTATAGCCAGTCCCCAGAGATGGTGGGAAGGGATTGTCTGTCAAACTACTGAGCAGCTTGAGAAATCCTCTTGTTTCTGGGTATGTTTCATTTCTTGCTTCAATTTCATTTAACTCCACCTGAATATGAGTTAAAATGATGTTTGTAAAACAAGCTGAAGTTGACCTATTTACAGATTAGCTTTAAAATTTTAGAATCGTTTGTCTACTCTTCTACCCTTGTGCTGCATACAGTACAGTACAGGGTTTTTGTTTAAGTTTGTTATAACAAGGACCTTAATGCAAACAACAATGACTATAAGTGTCAAATTTCAAGATGGTGGGCAAAGGCTGGGGTAGGTGTGTGAGGGATTTGTTTCCTCTACTGACCTACTTGGAGTTTTAGGGAATCTCCCCTGAGAAATGTAAGGGCAAAAAGGTGCATTTTAGGTTTCTCTTTTTGTTTTATAAGTAGTTAAAAGAGAGAAGGTGACTGGTCACTACAATGCAAGTCCGAGTAACATTTAAATAGTAATGCATGCTTTGAGTTACAAAAGTTCCAAATCAGCTTAATGTACAAATTCACATCTTAAACGTCTATTTTGCATGCTTGTGTGGATTAGATGGGTTTCATAATGGCTACTTTCCACATGGTTGAATTGAAATTGAAATTGTGCAAGGGTCTACGGCAAGTTTAAACAATCGATAATCTGACACCACCAAATGAACGACCATGTTTAAAGTTGTTATTTTACCAGGTTTGATGCTTTTAGGGTGAGGAGAAATCAGATTATGAACCTAATTCCAAATCCACAGAAACATTTAAGTGACGGTAAAAGCACAATACTTGTGGGATGTGGCTATAAAGATGAAACTCAAGTATTGATAGCAGAAACATAGAAACGTATCTAATGTTGAGAAAGTGTCCCTGAAAAACATATAAACTTTACAACTCATAAAGTTCCCTGTGCAACTTTGGAATGATCTATAGATTTCATATGTATGTAATATCGTTTATTAAATATTATTCACATTGCAGTCTTGTGACTGAATTATGTGAAAATTGTACATAACATAAATATTAAAAGTTCAATACAATGTTTTTGTGTTAAGCTAAATATATTAAAACTATTTAAAATAGAAACTAAGGTTAAAAAACTAAAATTACAAGCAATGACTAATCATAAAACTGTTTCTATAATGATTAGTTTTACAAATAGGAGTATTAAAAACTCTCTTAGATCTCAGTTCTCTGTTTTGCTGTACCCTACTAGGTGGAAGTAGTTTATTTAACTTATGTTTCAGGTCTTTAGTAATATTATTAAACAAATCTAAGCATAACCATTCTCTTCTAGCGTAGAGAGTTGGAAGACCAGCTCTAGCTAAGGTACAAGTTTAAACTAGTAAAAACAGATTAACGGTTAAATGTTTTGCATTTCATAAAGAAATTACAGGCAACCCACTGCTCACATTACTAATTAAACACTTTTGTAGAATTGATAAAATCTGCAATTCAATGTATTTACTTTTTGAATAATGTTTGTAATATTGAAATAAATTACATTCGTGAAGTAGTAAGTATTGCATAATATTGTACATACTATCAATATAAATCAAACTTTTATTGAAAAATACCAAAATTCCTCCTTCCTGTGTAACTTGTCCTGACGTTCTCACAGTTTGTAGAACCTGCAAATCACCAAATGTAGATTTTAATTATTCAAGAAGAAAATGAATGAAAGAGCCAAAAGTAAATGGAACTTGAAAATCAATGGATAAAAAAGTCTAAAATGTTTTTGCAGTTTAGTAAATCAGACAAATTTAATTATGAGTAACACAAATTGAGAGGGGTGTAGCTGGTGCAGTTGGCAGGGCTTTCAAAATGTTTTGAAGTAAGCAGTTACTCGAAAAAAACTGGCAGCTATGGACAAAGATGAACCAGATGTGACACCCATCCAATCATCAACATTTTATGAAAATATGTTAAGCAAAACAAATGCAACTCCAAAACAAAGTACCCTTTTTTTAAATTAAAGCTCAATCTCACAAGTTTCTGGGCGTTTGAATAGCATTAAAACTTAAATCTTCATATTTTCCCTCCAGACCATTTGCAGTTTATAATAAAAGTTATGCTTACATGTTTATACTTAAGCAATAGAAAACGTTTTCCGTGTTTGCATAGCCTGATATAAACACGAGAGGGGTTGGGAGAATTCGAGACAGTTATGCAAACCCAAGACCAGCTAATGACTACCATGATAGGCCCGTGATACCATAACTCCTTTATTTTCCACTGCGGCCTTATGAATGAGTAAAAAGTAGGAAGCTAAAATAGAAAATTTAATCATGTTTTGAAAAGCCATCTATAGCAGCTGTAGCTAGCTCAAAAGACTTTGAAAACCATAACAACGATGGGCCACAAACCTGAGACAGTTCAAGAGTATGCCACATGGATGATGCAATTTCAGGAGACAATGCAAAAGCTGCAAGTGTCGTTAGTAAATGTGCTTTTAAACTAGCAGGTACTGGACAGCCCAGAAGGCCAAAAAGTGATGCAACTGGCAGCCATGATTGACTCTCACACATGGCAATGCGAGCACTTTCATCCTACAAAAACGTTAGGATAGTAAAATAAAAGTATATAAAAACGGTTAAACAAGAAAAAATAAATAATACAATTTTATATTAATTATTCTTCAGAGGTTTGAGCATGTGACTAAAACAAGAAGGGTTGTTGGTTCAAATCCCATCTGGGGCTTTTCTGGATTTTTTCTGAGTCCTCCTGAATTTAATATCATGTAATTATTGTTTCATCTTTAATATACTCACCTTGGAGGTTGGTTGACTGTATCTTGACAACACAGAACCCTGTATTTTTTTTTGTGAGTGAATGCGAGCGGAGAATGCAGAAGTATTGGAATGACTGTGGTAGGGGAAAAGTGCAACAATAGAAAGTCATTTTATCCAATCATGTCACTGCTCATTTAATTGACTAGAAGTCATTGAGCGACACTGAAGGGAGTTTGTTTCACTCCAAAACATCTAAAGATACCTAAATTGATTATTAATGCCGCCTGGTTAGCCTAGTTGGTAAGGTGCAAGTCCAATTGTGTGGGAGGCTTGAGTTCAATCCCTGGCCAGACCAACACTAAGGGTCTTAAAATAGATGAGAAGATGCTGTGTTTGCTCTAGCATCTGTAAAGGGATAGACTTTCATGTCTTTTCGGATAACAGCATTAAACCATAGGCCCACAGAGACATGCGTGTTTATGTGTGTGTGTCTGTCATCATGTGAAAGGTTTCCATCCACTTTAAATTGGTAAAGCCAGATGGTGGACCCAATTAGTAGGCCTTTGGCATGCAGTTAAATAAAAATCAAACCTGAGTAAAGTCATTATTGTCATTATTTTTATCATATTACTATTTTGTAACTGATTGTTACCTTATCACACAAAGCAATCTGCTTAGATACCATGAGGCTTTAAACAATTCAGGCAATTTTGTAACTTCTAGACACAAACGCAAAGTAAAACAAACTATGTACTCAAAAAAATCAAACAACTACATGGGATTGGTGACTAATTATTTATGATTTACAAAGTTGTTTAAGAATTCACAATCATATTTGTAATTATATTAAAATATCTAAATTAACTACACCTGTAAACTTGAAAAGTTTAGAGATCGAGAAAGGAGTCATTTTATATATAACTAGAACCACCTCGTGGTTATTACTGTGCCTGGCTTAGAGTTCTGTTTAGTCCATGCTCTCGAATCTTATCGCCAAGTAATTGCTGGCCGCTCAGCATGGACAGAGCCTACGTTACTTTAGGGCAGCGGCTCACAGGCACAAATGTAACATTGGCTGATATCGCTGCATTCTAAGACTGTGCCAGCAGCCTACGGCCTCGGCACGGTAATTAGTTAACCTAACCCATAAACAGCAGGATAAAAAATGTCCACAAGTAACTTACTTGTTCTGCCACTCTTTCTGTTAGCTGGAGAACTGCCTGAAGTCCCTCCAGCTCTTCTGTAGTAATACCCTTATTAGGAGTGTGTGGTCGATAAGTGTGACTGAAGCCACTTCCAAGAACGGTAACTGAAATTATTGTCAGTAACGTTATACAGTTCACACTGGGATTATATTTTGAAATATAGTCAACTGTTAGTACACCTGTGGCTCAAAACCTATAATGTTAAGTGGTATTACACTCTAAACACAAGTTTTACAACTGTTACACTTTCGGAGCACATGACGAGCTCAATAGCAGAAAATGTTTTTAGCTAAGGCCTGCACTGAAGCTGATATCCAGGCTTTTTAAAAGAAGCAAGAGACACAACACAACGGACAAAAAGCACAAGCTTGCAATCTTCTACCACCCATCACATTTTGTGGCAAAACAGAACTGTACATTGGTATAGATTTGGAGGTATACTTTAACTTAAATTTAAAATTACTTGCACAAGTCAGACTCATTGCAAAGTGTACTCATGTATTGCAGGGGTTTCATTATTTTTTCCATTAGGAGGGCAACTGTGGAGAAGTAGGAAGGTAACAACAAACAGACATGGCTTGTGTTGGAGGTACTTGCTTCCTTCAGGGACATTGGGTTACAGCACATGTTCATCCATATTTTCAGTTTACCTTCACCTGGCTTTACTTTGTTTTAACTTGAAAATATTTTGTTTTTATTTTAGTTTATTAAAATTCTGCCATTGCTTTTAAAAACATATTATAACAATGATACAGGAGAGGCATCTCGGTAACACCTTGCAAATAAAGTGTGATGTTGGTCTCCTTGAATATGATTTTGAACTTGATTATTGGTCAGGATTAAATTCCTTAGCACCAAAAGAACAGTTCAAGGATTTTGTTTCAATGCAGATACAAAAACAAATGAAAAACAATTTTATTGATCTTTTTAAGTTCTGATAAGAGAACACTGGTACTGGTACCCAGGTCCCGCCTTCTAATGAGAACCCTGGTATTGACAAAAATAAATGATCAAACCTACCTGTATGGCCTGAGATCTGTCGCATTTCCATATAATACTGTTTAATGGATGTAAAGAAATGATCCCACGATAGTGTGCTGTTGGTACTAGACTTCAAGAGGTTAAAACATTGATGGGCTCCCTGTGGGCAGCTGGACAGCCCAGTCAGCATTCTCAAATATGGAACAAACAATGAGGTTGGAAGTAGATCGCCTGCTAGACGCACAAACTTGTAGAGACTAACCTAGAAAAAAATGAAATAAATGAAGTATTTGAAGGAATCCAAACCATCACAGATATTACAACAGTTTCAAGATACATTATTTACTATTAGAGATTTTGAGACATGAAAATCCATTTATTAAATAACTAAAATTTACAATAATTAACTTTAACCTTATGACCTTTGACCTCAAACATCCAAATTTTGAGCTTTTGGAAAAAAAGTCGAGTGCCCTGATTACTATCAAAGGGCAGGGAACTAGGAACTCATCACCATAGAATAATACACAAATATATAGGATTTAGAGTTTCTCTTTAAAGTTATGCCCACTAGGTGGACATAAGCCTGGTGCTTGTTCTTAGCAATGTTCTTAATTTTTGGACAAATTACAGCCTGGGTGTTCTTATAAAAAAAAAGCATGTATTTGATTTTCTTACTTGTTTCTGTGACATCTGTTGCCTATATGCTGGTAATTGCTTGCTTAATGGGGAGAATGTTGCCTCTAGTGGTTCAGGGGGACACCAGAACTCTGGTGCCAATTCTAAACACAAAGGGTCTTCTTTGTAGAGATCACTGATCTGAAGCAAACAAAAAAAAAGAATAGCAGAAAACCAACTGAGTAAGTTGTAGAATTAAAGTGGCTATGAAGCAAAACCAGTTTTTACATTTCTAAACAGTTCGATTAAAAGTATTAAGTACAGAAAGTTTCATAAAAATTGGATAAAATGCCAAGAGAGATATGTAGCTGAACAAATTTGCAGGTTTTGTGCTGATGATTGGCTAACTTAAATAATGCATTCAAGGTATCTGGTTTCTCATTTCTATGACCTGGTTTTGTTTGCACACTTCAAAAGCAACATAATTTATCTTAACACTCATTCACTGTACGAAATTCAAACTGAAGCTGTTCGAAGAAAATCATTTTATCTTTTTACTTAATCTCTCACATATTCTATGTACTGAAGCAAACAAAATGATGCGTGATGAAAGTTTTGCTAATTTGCTAGCCACAGAACTTGAATATTCATAAACCTGTAGCATCCCTATTATCTTAACTCTTAAATATGTTGCCTGCTTGTCTTTCTTATACTCTTTCAGGAAAGCAAAAACTGTTTTTGCTTCATAGGCACTTATGTTAACTAAAGTCATTATGAATGACAATCACATTCAGGACTAACAACTTAGAGGATTAAACAGCAATGTCAATACGTTTTTAAGTATTTACTTCAATAAAGGTGTCACATGTAGCGAACCTGCTCCATTGTCTGCCAGAAAATATTTGATAGAGACCCCTGGAAATGTGTTTTCCTTGATTTTGACACATGAATTATCTTACGTTTTTACAACCTAGATAAGAATTATAAATACAAAACAAGGAGGCAAGACACAGAGAAACAATTAGAATTGTTTATTTTAGCCGGTATTTTTTTTTCATTGCTGGACAGCTACTAAACTTACCAGTCTCATAAAATCTTCAAAGTGTCTTGCCAAATCAGAGGGAGGTTCAAGTCCTTCTTGCAAGTGGTCTCTTAGAATTCTTGCAACTTCATCGCCTTGGTTTCGCAGTTCTTTTACCTAAAATTAAAAACAGTTAACCTATGCTGTCCAAAGTTGATCCAAAAGTCCAGTGAGCATCACTTCTTCACATTAGAGGAAATTGATGAATGAGCTAAAAAAGATTGAATGCTCTAAGAAGAATATCAAATGGTTGTCCTCAGAAAACATGGAGAAAGTGTATAAAGGAGGATTTGGTTGTCCTGGGATTTGATTAGCACAAAACAATACGAATGTAAAAAAGTGGTGCATGTGTTATAAAGATTGAATGTTTTAAGAAGAATACCAGTTGGTTGTCCTCAGAAAGCATCCATGGAAGAAGTGTACAAAGAAGGACTTAGATGTCCTGGGATTTGATGAAGAATTGGCACACAACAATAAGAATGTCAAAGTGTAATGCATAATATAATGATTTCATGCAGAAAAGATCTATGTAAAAGAGATATTACAGTAAATACAAGATGATGCTTTGACGTTTGCTTCAAAGATGTAGTTTGAAAGCTTTGAAGAAAGAAAATAACAAATTATTGTACTTAAAAATATAATACTCAGGGTGCGTACACTTTTAGTCCAAGAAATTTCCAGGACTTTTCCAGGACTTTCAAGGACCAAATTTACAAAAATCAA
>JAOBAY020085236.1:0-10526 GCA_025331085.2 Zoanthus sociatus
ACATTTCGAACGCAATTTTAACGGGCGTTCGCATCTTTTACGTTTACGATTGCATTGACTATACCACACCACTCTGAATCTTCCGCTGTTAATAAGACCTCTTATTGTTATTCGGTTATAACATTTATAGATTCTTATGAAGGTGTGATCTTGTTTGCGAGGAAAAGTGTTTATTAGCATTGTTATATCTTTAAGGGTTTCTTTTTTTTATTTTTTGTATTGAAAAATTGGTCTTAAATTGTTTACTTTCGGCATTAAAAAATCATAAAAAATTAGTTCCCTTCTGAGCTGCAGGAATCCTGTATTTATATTTTTTATATCGGAGATCAGTGAATTGAGATTGGGAAACGAAGAGGTACTTCCACCAAGTAAGCTTAAGTCTAATGGTGAAAGTATCGCCTGTATAGCATTCACCGCTCCCTTTTTCAGGTTGTATCACTCACTCTTCATGCATTCTACTCATCACAACTAGTATCGTCATCATAATACTAAAGTGTGATTTTTAAAGTATAAAGTATTCACCTAAAGTGGCACTTGATGGAAAGTCGTTGAGGGCAGGAGGGCAAAATGCTAAGTGAGACAATGGAGGCATGGAACGGGATATTCTTATCTATCTTGAAGATAGAAATATTTAATATTTTTATTGCGATAGCATTAATAACCCTTGTATCTGCAAATTCGTATTTGATCCTGTAATTAAGTGTTATAGTAATCCAGTATATGCCACTTCAATTTATTGTTGAGGTTTCAATTGTTTCTCTTGTTCTTGGTTAGGTTTAATCAAAGCTTCAATCGTTCAAACCTGCAGTTTGGTGTCAAGCCAAAAAAGAAGAAGGTAGTAGAGGAAATAATCGAATTTATCAAATCAAGTTTTGGTCATTCATCCGGAATAGTTTATTGCCTTTCAAGGTGAGACGTTTCTCAATGCTTTACTCCTTCTGTGTTATGTGTGAATTCTTTTTAAACGTTTTAGAAATACTTTCTTCCGATTCTTTATCAAGAACTCGATGATTTTCTGCATTGATTTAACCTCGCAATTCTTCTATCTTGGAGCTCACTTTCTTTTTCCATTGGTAGTGAAGTGATCAGTGTTGTAGAAGATGTCAAATTATTAGTTGTAACTATTGATAGGGATTTAAAATTTAGTAAACATAACATTTACGTAACGTTGGCAAGCAAGTTCAAGTCTTACAAAGACATAGAAAACATATTGATACTGATGCCAAAGTAAAATTTTATAATGCTTATCTTTTACCACATTTAGATTATTGTTCCTTTGTACGGCATCATTGTGGGAGAAGTAATTCAACCAAACTGGAAAAGTTTAATGAATGCACTCTTTCCCTTGATGGCTATAAAAGCACATATGAGGAGTTGTTACTGCGTATTAATCATCCTATTTTGTATAATAGGAGAATACATAATATTTTAATATTTGTATTTAAGGCTCTTCATGAACTGGTTCCTGAATATATTTCTAAATTATTCACATTACGAAATTGTAGCGTTAATTTGCGGGGTGATAATATTCTTATAGTACCAAGAGTAAACACTACCAGTTATAGTCTTCATTCTTTGGCTTATCAGGGCCGTAGGTTATGGTATTCTCTCCCTAATTGTTTCATCAATTGAGTAAATTTAAATCGGAAATTCCCAAAATGAAATTTGATATTGACTGTTGTACCTTTTGTGGAGGACAGTGATTTTAAGTTTTACTGTAATTATATATCTAATTTTATATAATGTTACATTTGTGGGCGTTTACTACATTTGTTGGTGAAACAATTGCTAACATTCATCTGCTGTTAATACTTGTAATTATCCCGCTGATTTCATCCGGAAATTGCGGTGCATGCTGGGTTAAAAATTGGGGATGAACTAGCTCCAGTCTCTATTGTATCCTACGAGCATCACGCTTTCACTTAACTCAATTATTTTCGACCTTATTTGTTTGCTACGTCAAGAGGCTTTTAAAGCTGAACCAGCTGTCAAAGTTGCTAACATTCAATCTTGTGTAATACAAGTTAAGTTTACATATACATTTTACTACTAGAACTAACTTAAACCCGCTGAAATAAACCTTAGTGCCTCTTCCACTGGCTTCGGTTAACGCTAGTACGCATGTGCCATCTATACTTGTTATTATTAGTTAAACAACAATCCACAAGCATTCATTGTTAATTGTTACGTGGAGACCTGCAGAATCTCTTTGCTAATGACAATGCTAATGACACTTAATTAGCCGGAAGCAGCTGTCCATTACTGCTAGCATTTAGGCTAACTATTTTTACCTGTTACCCTGTTACCTAACTTCTCCGCACCTTGTGGCACATAAGACCTCCACAGAGTTCCTTCATCCTTCTTTGTTTCCAGCGCTTCTCCTTGCTTGGTCCCATGCTCTCCAACCCGCTTTCTTCATTTCCTTTTCTACTGTTCGCTTCCATGTTGTTTTGGGTCGCCCTCTTTTCCGCTTTCCCTCTGGTACCCAGGTTAGCACTACAATCATTTTCCATTTGCGCCGCTTAACTTTCGTGCTCATAGGTTTCATGGTTGTTTTTTGCAGCAACTGTTCGTTACTCATGTGCTCCCATCTAATTCGTAGTATTTGCCTGAGACATTTGTTCTGGAATTTGTCCACGATCTTATCATCTCCTTTATTCATTTTCCATGTCTCGCAGCCATATAGAAGGACTGGTACAATAAGTGATTTGAAGAGGCTAAGTTTTGTTCCTCTTGATATATGGCTTGACTTCCAGATCTTCTTTAACCTTACAAACGAACCTCTAGCTTTCGATACCCTATTCTTCAGATCTTTCATTCATCCTCCTTCTTTGCATACTGTTGCTACCAAGTAGATAAACTCTTCAATGTCTTCGATATCGTGCTCCGCGACAGTTATCTTTTCTTGGTTACTGGGTTAATTCTCATCATTTTGGTCGTTTTTGCATTGGTCTTTAGTCCAACCCGTCTAGCTTCTAGGTCTGATTAGTTTAGTTTGGCCTGCATTTGTTGTCGAGTTGAGGACAGCACTGCTAAGTCGTCTGCAAAATCGAGAACGTTTAACTTAGATGTAAACTTCCACCGTATTCCAATTTCGCCGCTCCCAACTGTTCTCCTCATAACCCAGTCCAGTTCAATTAGAAACAGGAATCCAGACATGTTACATCCTTGCTTAAATCCTGTTTTGACATGAAACCACTCTCCTCTTCTCCTTGATTTTCTACTGTACATTAAAATCCTTCATAAAATAGTCTAACTATCCTGATGATCTTCTCTGGGGTTCCATATCTTCTCATTATTATCCACAAGCTGTTCCACTGGATGGAGTCAAATGCTTTTTCAAAATCCACAAATCCAACATATAATGTCGCTTGCCATTCATTTACTTGCTCGAGAATGTTCCTTAACACGACTACTTGCTCTGTCGTTCCTATTCCTTTCCTGTATCCCGCCTGTTCATCTCGCAATCTCTTGTCTAAGCCATTCCGCACGCGGTCAATAGTTATCCTACCAAATATTTTCCCCACAACTGACAGTATAGGGTTATCCCTCTATAGTTTTTGCAATCTTTGAGGTTTCCTTTCTTTGGTAATTTGATGATAATTCCGTTTCCACTTAGATGGAATCTCTTCTTCTCTCCATACGTTCTGCAACATTTGGTGGATTTTGTCGATCGAAAATTCTCCACCAGCTTTCAACATCTCAGCAGTAATCGAGTCAATGCCTGGTGTTTTGCCATTTTTCAGAGCCTTTATTGCTGACTTTACCTCTTCCTTTGTTGGTTCTTCCGTTCCTATTTCATTTATGACATCAGAAAAATCAAATCTGTTCTCTTCTTCTACTTTTATTGGATTGGATGGTTCTCCTCGATCAGGTATCTCCTCAAAGTGCTCAGTCCATCTAGCCATGATCTCTTCTTTACTACTTAAGGTGTTTCCTTTTTTATCGAGGACGGCAACGGTTTTTCTTGCTTTCTTATTACACAATGTCTTTGTTAATCTATATAATGTTCTCATTTGGTGACTACTGACTGCTGCTTCTGCCTCTTTAGCGATATTGTCAATCCATTTTCTCTTATCAGATCTTAAACTTGACTTTACCTCTTCTTTTGGTCTGCATACTTCTTTCTAAGCTTCTTCTTGATCCTCTCAGAGTGGGTTCCCAAGATCTTCTTATCGGTATCTTCTCTCTCATTGAGTTTCCAGGATCGTTCGCTGATCCATGGTTTCTTCTTCCTACGTGACTTTCCCAGTACTGTTTCTGCTGTCTCTGTATGCTTTCTCCATCATTCGAAATTCTTTTTCTACCCCATCCTCGCTTGGGTGTTCTACCTCTTCTTCTTCTTCTAACACTTGATACCTATTCTTCAACGTGATGCTGAATGTTTTTGCGATGCCTTCCTCTGTGAGTTTCTCAATGTCATACTTTATTCTTGTTTTACCTTTGTCTTTTAGTTGGTTTCTAAGGCTTAGCTTGACTTTCATACACACTAGATAATGGTCGCTTCCGATATCTGCTGATCTGAATACTCTGGTATCCTTCACCGAATTCCTGAATCTTTTGTTGATGAGGATGCGGTCTATTTGGTTTCTCGTTTTTCCATTCGGGGATACCCAGGTAGCCTTATGAATTTCTTTTTGGGGGAATAATGTCCCAGTTATTACAAGACTGTTCATATCACTTAGTGGTCTTTCTCCATTATCGTTCCGTTGTCCTAATCCATGGTTTCCCATCACTGTCTCGTAGTGCTCGTTGTTTTCGCCAACCTTTGCATTCATATCGCCAGTTATTATCAGCATGTCATGAGTTTTGCAACCATCTAACACATCCTGCAGTCTCATGTAGAACTCGTCTTTCTCTTGATCATCCGCATCTTCTCGTCTTTCTCTTGCTCATCCGCAACTTCTACGTGAACTATTGTCATCTTGATGTGTGCAGAGTAGAATCTTGCTTTGATGATCCGTTCACTGATTGGGCTCCAGTCCATTAGCGCTCTTGTTACATTCTTGGACATCAAAATACCTACCCCTCTTCGATGAGTGTTGTCGTCCCTTCCAGCGTAAATAATGGTCTCGCCGCTTTGAAGTTGTGTTTTTCCTTGACCAGTCCAATGGGTTTTACTTAGGCCCATCACATCTATGTCTCTCTTAGCCATTTCCCTTGCTACCTGCGCAATGTTTTCACTTTGATATAGAGTTCGCACATTCCAGTTACCAATGTTGATCTTTTTCGGGTGTACTAGTTGGCTGTTCGGCCTGAGAGGGTCCTGTCGGCTTTGTCCCTCCGGCGTCATGGGCTCTCCGTTGTTTGGACGAGTAGCCACTGGACATTCGAGATTGAATGAATTCTCTCTGCTTCTGGTTTCAGTAATAATAGTTTTTTAAAGTAGTGGGTTATCAGCCCTCTGACCAACCCCCAACCTGGAGGACCAGCGGATCACTCTTTGTCTGGCTCCTATCCTTCGACCTTCTCGGCACGGGTGACCCTACCAGGAGTTCTAGAACTCCAGCCGATATAGCTCTTGGGGTTGCACGAGACAGCAAGCCATACCACCACTACAAGGTGGTGATCCGAGCGGTACGGATTACCCCGCACCACACGTCGAAAATCCATCAACACCTTTAGTGGCACTGTAAACATCAATCGAAAGTTTTCCGGGAATTATTTTAAGGCAAAAATGATTTTTAAGATATCTGAAATAGTTTTAAAATATGGATATCAATTTTTAACACACAGATAGTATATGTATTCTACTTTATATTTACATTAAAATTCGAAAACTGATAAGAAATGATTTTTTTCATGTTCTGTAACCTGTACATTCTTAGGAATGGTTAAAGTATTCCAAGAAAACCCTAAAATTTAAAGAGCATCGTAAAACTCGCAGCGCTCTCATCAATCTATGATTACTTCTAGTTTTTATAATGAAGTCATTGTTATTTCAGAGCAGTCCACGTTCGTGCTCCTAAAATTGTTGATAAAGACAATGGTTATCTATGTCGACAGAAAACTTTATCGCGCAGTAAATGACTGATCGATCGAACTCAATTTTGATGGCATCCTTTTCTTCAAATTGTTTACACTTAGGAATGACATTTATTTCTCCAAGAGTGTCAATCTCATGAACTCCACAAAAACCATCATGATTACAAGAATATATCGAATTCTAAATACTTAAATTTATTGTAGAGGGATATTGAGACTGTTAAAATTACAATTTTAATAGAAACTTAAGTAAATATATTCCCAGTACAGAAATCTTTTTTACCGTCAGTCAGTATTTGTTGTATGATTATGGTATTGGATAGATTAGAATAACATAGCATGTCAAATAAATTTTTTTTCTTTGAAACATTCACATATTACTATTTTTAAAGCAAATATTTTTTGGATTTTTTCCTAACTAATAGTTATATCAGTTTTCATAAATTAAAGAAAGTACAGTACTTCATATGTCTCATAAACAGTAAAATATAATAAAAAATATTTCTTTTTTATTTAGGGCTTTCTCGTTCTTTTGTCATTTTTAGCTTTGTTTTAGTTTATTTAAATTCTTTTTATCGTTATGAAAAAGGTTACATCGTAATATAAACATTCTATAAATAGAACGTTGATCACGTAGAAACCTGCAGAATATTCTAGTGGTCCTAGTCACGCTATATATATCCGAGCAAATAGTGTTTCTTAAATATAGCAGAAATAATAGAAGAAGAAGTGTAAGTAATCAGATTGTGCATGGCTAGTTGACAAATCGTGTACCTTGAGCACCGGAGCTGCTGTTATTTCCTGAGTCTATTGTAAATAAGCTACGTTCGCTTGCCGTTTTTTCTTTGCGTTGTACATTCAAGAATACAACAGTAAAATTATTATTTTGCAACTTAAAAAAGAGACGATTTTATAACGCTATGAAAACACACTTATTTATTAATCAGCACGCACATACTATCCAAGTTATTGTGTAGTTAAAAAAAAAAACAATTTAAGTTAAGTTTTTGATAGCAGTTCAGACACAGAGTGTTAAGTAATAAAAAGAGACATGTAAGCTAAACAGATTTTTTATTCTTTGGTGTAAATAAAAATAGACTGGATTTTTCAGACTGTGGAATGTCATGAATACTAAGTTTTTTTCGTCTTTTTTGTGCTTGAAACTATACACATTCGAATTTATCCGTAGTTATTTTTAAAACATTTTGATGTTAGTAATTATCCGTGATTTAATTCGAACTCTAATAAAAAATACAACAACAAATTTAATCATTTGAAGTTTCTAATTAGTTCTTTTATTTACAGGTTGAAATGTATGGAAAGTTTTGTTCAGCAGGACAGAATACCAGTTTCAAGAAAAAAGAAGGAAAATCAAATAGAGAGTCCACGGGAAAGAAGAAAAGAACGGCTAAGGAGATAATTTATTATAGGAATGGTAAGTACAAGAATGTAAAGCTATAAACCCTAAAAATCATCTCTAGGTATCGCTAAGCTAGATGCTAGAATCTCCGCATTTCAAGAAATTTACCAAACTGGCTGAAAATCGTATGGGCTCTATTAACTTATTGGGTTCATATTACATGCAGAGGGACCTTTTTTTGCCTGTTAGTTTTCAAATTATCTGTAACTGGAGCATGAATGACGAGATAAAACGAACTAATGCATATGTCATCATTTTGCAAAGTAAAAGCTTCTGTACATGTTCTTTCTGATTACTCAGATACAAGACGGCCCCCATGGATTGACTCAGACGCGCGTCCGAGAGACCTGGAACTAGCTGATAGGGCTTTATACCAGTGCAATCCAAACGAACCCATATCCCGTGACGAGTTCAGGGCTCGTAGACTTGGACTCATTCCCAGAACCCACCAGAGGTCACTCACTGCCCCAGAATATGGTGGTCAACATAGAAATGTTACTAGCAGAGTCCGAAGTGCTTCTGTGAGTGTTTATAGTACCTTAAAGCTAGTCTTTGGCTCGCCTAATATAATAAACATCATTTAACAAGGGGTGTATAAAGCGAACACTTGTTTGGCAAACAATTTCCTTATGTGCGAGACAGTTCATAAAAGGTTGAGAACTTACGAAGGTATTTTTTGACATGGCATGATTGTCAGCCTGGGTGTTTCATCATTTACTTTCTGTATTGTAGCTTTTAACCTCCAATTTGTCATCTTCATTTGTTTTCGCTTTCACTGGTCATTTACTAAAAGGTAACAGATCGTAAAGATACTAATACAAAACAAATTTTGTTATTTTTCGCGGTAAAATTACAGTTTTTACTGACTTTGTTTTGATGCTGTTGTCGTTATTCTTGTTTAAGTTACATTTGTTTTCTAGGTTTCGATCGATCACAAAACATGCCAGCTACTTCTACTTCAACTACTACTTTCTGGGAACTTAATTTCTAATTGATATCCTATGACAGTGGGCACTGAAAGCACAAGGTAAACTTGTTATTCCCCAAGGATCAAAGCAAATGCTGAAATGACAAACGATGCACTGTCAAATCACTTACAAACACGTTCAGGAAGTGAGGTATTGTTTGACCAAAGGGCGTCCATAAGTGTTAAATATTTCCGAGAATCAACATGCAAAAACAACCAAAACAACTCTACTGTATTTTACGCCTCATGGTGTCTACAAATTGTTACTTGGGACGTTTTGGAAATGCTAACACAGAAAAATCGTTGCAACTTTTTCATTTTCATAAATTCTAATTTTTAGTGTAGCCTGTATTTTGTAATCGCAGTATTCAAGAATATCCCGATCGAAGCAAACGATTCTATAATGCTTTAGCATTTAAACATTTACAAGCGAATAGTTAATCGGGAGATCTTAAAGTAGTTGAGAAAAGAATGTTAATCTGGATTTGGTAGTCGAGACCAACTCGAAAAGCAGTTTGTTTATTCAATCCAATTCAACAATAACTTGAGATTAGGAACCTTAAACAACGAGAACGAAAACGTGAACGACGACTCAAAAATCGCCTTTCTGGTTTACTCTCTATTTTTTTGTGCGGGTCATTAGGGTTTTGTTTCCTTGCTTTAAGCTTTGTGAATAGAAAAACGATTTAATGTTTCTCCGTGAAGCTACACAAATACAGAGAAAGTTTTTCCTATTAAGTTGTCGTAGTCCCGAGAATTCTAAAAAGATCTTCTAGTTTCACGTTGTATTTTTAGCGACAACTCCATGTAGGTGCTCAGCTCAGTGCATTCCAACGTGCAGTTATTGTATTTCCCATTGTTCTTTGCCGTCGTCGTCCTCATTGCTTAAGCCTAAGGCCCCTATATATTAAGGTTACGGTACAGTCTGAAATGCAAAAAATTATTAAATTTTATTTTTAATAGAAAATGCTTGTCATTAAAAGCAGCTTTCAGAGTAAAAGAAAATCTTTCCAAAGCTAATTTGGTTCTTGAGATATTACAAGTGAAACTGTTACCAGTAAACAAACAAGTGGGCGGTGTTATTTCAAATGCGTTTTTCTCGAAACAAAATTTAACTCTACGTGGGGCTATATAAAAGTTACAGCTCAATCAGTTTTGTTACCTATTGCCACAGAATTTGGCGCAATGATAGCTTATATCATCAGCTCCACAATGGTGTCAGGAAATTTTGAAATTAGTTTTCTTTTTATAAAGTTAATTCTAAGCATTTATGTCTTCGAAATATAAAAGTTTGTTGAATCGGCTCTAAAAATTTAATGTCGCATGCTATCAAAAATCCCTGACACCGCTTTTTAAGTTACTAATGTTTTAACAACAACAAAAATTTCCAGAAATTAAAATGTTGGCTAGTTGGAACTCCGCAAGGAAAACTTTTCAGTCTAAATTAACGAGGTAGTCTTCGCTTACAAAAGTAATTTCGAAAAAACAATTTATACCTTTATTTAGAGAATTTTGTAACCTTTCCAACGGTGTATAGGTTGAAGGGTGTGTGACGTAAGACAAAGAAGATATAAATAATAAACTGAAAACACTGCTTAGACTCTTAATCCAGCTAGAGCACGGAGGGTCGTTGGTTAAAATCTCATCTAGGACTCGGATTTTTTGCCGTGTTATCCTTACCTATAAGAAAATCCAGTTCGGATTCAATCGAGGGTCTTCATAATTTGGGTTTTAAGTTGTTACTAGGATACTAAAAACAAGTGTACTAGATTTTCTTCAATTCAGTTATCTTTTCGAATCTTTTTGTTTCCATATAGGGAGGATTCTTGATCGGGGATAGCCTTGAAACCGTAGATCCTTCTAAACTAACATTGTCTGAATATACTGCCATTGAATGGAAAGGTAAATGTTTTTTGTATTTGTCATAAACTACGGCGTAATTGGCTCTTTTAGTTAAATGCCTGGCTTCCCCCGTATATACCGGCTAGACTGAGATTTGATTGTATACACGTATAAGTTATTTTCTGCCAAAGCTGACTTAGCTTTCTATCATTACAAGGTCGGGCCGGTAGATAGACTATAGCTAAATCCTTTACGAGCCTAGTGGCCCATGGAGCCGGCGCTTATCTCCGGTTTCTGTAGTGTTAAGCGGAT
>JAOBAY020085246.1:0-10525 GCA_025331085.2 Zoanthus sociatus
AGCTCATCTTGCTAATAACTATATATGTTGTTTTCAAAAAAATTGCCCGCGCCAATTCAGAGTTATCATTTTTTAAAAGTCAAATAAGAGTATTATTATGGCAGTCGTATTGTTACCATAGCAATGAAACACGACGACATTTTTCCAGAAATATTATTACATCTTGATAACCTTCAAGTGAAGCTCACCTGTAAGAGCACTCCACTGTGTGCATCAACGTTAGGCCATGGGTTTTTAGCTTTGCCTTGTTCCAGCAGGATATCTGGAACAATTTTATACAACTGGCTCACAAGTTTGAACATTGGATCATTAGGAAGGTGCTTTAGGGCAAATTCTCGCTGACATGTGTACCTTGGGTCAGTTTTTCGCAGTACAGCATGACCATAGCCAGGAACAACCTAGAATATAGTATAATATCAATATAATCATAATGGGTTAGATTTATACAGCATGACTATAGCCTGGAACAACCTAGAATATAGTATAATATCAATATAATCATAATAGGCTAGATTTATACAGCATGACTATAGCCTGGAACAACCTAGAATATAGTACATCAATATAATCATAATAGGTTAGATTTATACAGCAACTGTATCCAATATATTAATTATGCTTTATTTCTTCTTGAGTTTTATGACAATAATGTGCTTTTATCATTAATACTGAGTAGTACACAAGAAACAGCTTACAAAATACAGTACATCTGATTTATAAGTATTATATGTCAAGTAATTGCTGTTAAGATGTAAATTAAAGTGTTTCTGTTATAGTTTATTAATAGCAAACCTATTGCATAACCACCTTCATTCCAAAGGAGTCTGTTATCACATTCTAGTTGAGTGACAGTAATGTAAGAGTACAGACTCAAGATTGTAGTGATAAATATTTAAGAAATAAAACATGTTTTCTGTGCCTTCATAGCCTGGTGAAGACCGAGGCAAATATTTGGGAGAATTTGAGAGCAGATCAGTGAAAACCCAAAGAACATAATTTTCATGTATACCTGGTTTTAATTCTTTTATGAGAATATAAACTCTCACAACTTGGAGACAGCCAACCATATTGATTGTGAACATCATTTTTGTGCTTCATAGCGCTATGAAAACACACTTGTTATGCAATCAAAATTCACATACTACCACTATATGAAATATTTTATAAATTTCAAAATGAAATGATTATCTTGAAAAACTGTAAAGCCATACTTGAATGAAAAACACTTCCATTAAATGCTATGTCCAGTAACATAATAAGAACATGTTGACCAAGAAAGTTGCTCTCCTCATACATGTGATTCAGCAGACAACGTACATATTGCAAGCTATAAGTTTTTTCTTTGAGTTGCCTAATTTACACACTTAACTTACACTAGTTTTGAGTGTCTCCCAAATGAATTTCCTCAATTCCTCATCTGTTACATCTTTTCCAACGTCCTCTTGTAACTTGGTCAACCAAAGCAACACCTCCTAAAACACAATAGCAAAAAATATATTTATACAGTACAGTGTTTAATATGCAAAAATCTACTACAACAAAAACTGGAAACAAAAACCTGTAGTTTTTAGACTTATTTCAGTAGCTGTGTAATTGCCATACCGAGCTTCTTTCGTTTTATTAAAACTTGTACTTAACTATGGCATACATACCAACCCTAAGCCTTTGAAAAGCGGGAGACATTTTTATGAGTTCAGGGGCCAGAAGAACAACTCATGGCGGGAAAAGTCTCATGCATGTATTATCACCATTCATTGGATAAGTTGGTTAAGTTGCTCTTAACTAGTGGGATTTAAAATCGTATTTTTGACACAAATTGACAAAAAGACAAGGAGGGAGTCTGGTTTTTTTTACTAAGTATTTTTAAAATATTTAGTTGACTTAAAAAGCAGGATATTTAAGTACCAAAACTGGAGAGCAGGATGAGAGGTAAAAAGTGTAAGTCTCCCACCAAAATTAGAAGAGTTGGCATCACTGCTATCATGGTTCACTGAAGTTAGGTTGTACTTTACACAGTTGCATTCCAAGCAAACAAAAAGGACCAATTGTGTTATTTCAGCTCAATCTTGGAAGATGCCAGCTCCTTGTTCAAAGTAATTCCTCATTATTCTCATGCTTATATAAAAAGATCTACTGTATGTCCACACCACATCATTTGTTGGTGTCAGATTTATTACATTTTCCATGCAACTGCCTCAAGCATAATTTTTTTTTTGTTTGCATCAAACTTTCCTCTAGTCTTGTATTGTAAAGCATTGTCAATCTCGCTGATTGTAAATCTTTAGAAACTTTCTGAAAGCCATACCTGATTTGCTAATCCATGCAATGGTCCTGCTAGCCCGTTAATGCCGGCAGCAAAGGACAGATAAGGATCTGATAATGCACTCCCCACCAGGTGAGTGGTATGGGCACTGACATTGCCACCCTCATGGTCAGTATGAATTGCAAGATAGAGTCGCATTAGCTCAGTAAACATAGGATCATCAAAGCCCAACATCATAGCCAGATTTGCACTCCAGTCATTGTTTGGATCAACTGGTGCAACTTTGCCATCTCGATACAGGTTTCTATATATTGACGCAGCAAGTGTTGGCAACTTGGCTATTAACTCCATGGCATCATCAAAAGTATACTACAAATAAAATGAAGACAATTTCTATTAATGTATATTGTGAGAACATGTGATCTCAACATTTGTGACTTGAAACATAAAACATGAATTTTAACCAGAATAGGAATAGGTTGAAGAATAACAACTAATTTTTTTATTTTTTGCCTCACAATGCACATCAGTGACTACATTGTGAGCCAAATGATAAAAACGTTAGTTACTATAATAATTATTATTTTCCATGATGAGTAACCGTAACCGTTTTTTACGCAAGTTGATGAATGAGAACTTAAGTGCTATTTTTTTTTTATTTTAAGCATTGAACCTTTATTAAATGATCCTTTTGTACTATGTACTGTAGGTTTTATAGTTGGTGCCCACATGGATGAAAGTCATCAACTCTTCCTACTGGGAAGTTGTATTGGTAACAAGTTGATTAAAACTTAGTTTTTAAAATCTATAAACTTGAAATCAAACCAATATTTTGAAAAGCAATATTTAAAACTAATCACTATAATGATAACCGCCGCCTGCTTAGCCTAGTTGGCAAGGTGCCAGTCTATCGTGCGGGAGGCTCGGGTTCGATTCCCAGCCGGACCAACACTCAGGGTCTTAAAATGATTGAGAAGGTGCTGCCTTTGCCCTAATATCTGCAAATGGTTAGACCTTATATGGATAAATGCACTATAAAAAATCAAAGAATAAATTATTTTATTTATTTGATCATACTGTATTTCAAAAATAACATACCTCCCAGTATTCTGCCTTCTTTAATCCAGCGCCATATGCTTTGGCAAATTTACTCTCACTGCTCATAGCAGTAATAGCAGCACTAAACTGACACATGGGATGCAGAGTGTCGGGAAAGTTATTCACCATCTGAACTACATGCTGGGGTAAATCCGCATTGGCTGCCCACTCACGAGATAAATTGTCAACCTGGTGTAATAAAAATATACTCTTTGATTCTCTCAGAAGCTCATGTTTCAAACACAAAAAGATTTGTATTTTCTTACACTGCTTTAAGCTCTGGTTTTCAGTGGAATGTGTTTGTAATACATTCTGCCACTATGCACCATTTATAGCAAGGCAAAAATTTGGCTCAAAGTTTGTGTTTTGCAATGCATTTTGTATGGCAATCAACACTATTTCAAGAACAACATTTGAAAAATTAAGTTTAAAACTTGATAGAATGAGACCTGTTTGGTGTGAAAATTGTCTGTTTTTACAGCTTCATCAAGTGATTCATGGCAGAATACCTTGTGTCTCAAAATCTTGGGAATATTTTAATCTATTTCACACCTTTGTAATAGATTTATGAAACTTAGGTTTGTACTGCAGTGTGAAAGGACAAAGTTGAACTTAAAAATGTTGCCCTTGTTTCAACCCAGAATAACCCCAATCAATTTCATTAAGTCAGAAAAAAGGAAAAAAAGGAAAGAAATGTGGCCTACAAAAGTTTTAATCAAGAAGCAGAAAGCTATCACAAATAGGTTCATGGAAAAAGTAAATTTGCACAACCAGCCACATCCCAATAATTTTATCACATCCCTATAATTATGACTTGACAATTGATTCATTAAATTATTGTACTTAGTCCAATGAAAATATCTATTCTAACTGACTTGTATATTTTATCAATCTTATGTTTTGTACAGATGCTCTATGCTATTATGGGAAATCAAAGCAGCTTTCACATATTGAATGCAGATCAATTTACACAAAGCTGTACATATTTGTGATTCAGTTTTCCCCTTGAAGAAAAGAAGTGGATTCATTTGAATCATCACTATAATCCATCCAGGTTTTGAAGACACTAATCTTGTACAAATTAGATTAAGCATACCTCTCAAGTTTTAGGTAGTCAATGCTGGTCAGAAGCTTATGAGAGGTCAATAAAATATTTTAACTATCAAAGAGTTAGATCAAAAGCATGGTATTATTATAATTTACAACTTAAGTTAGCATAAAGACACCCTTGCTGAATAACACTGAAATCATATTGTAGCTATGTAGCGAATTCAAAAATGGTAATCATGAATTCATGATATAGACCATCTACTGTACAGTCTACAGTCTGTCAAGGGTGTCTCTATGCTAACTTTGTGACAGTTATCACAATTACAAATAAAATATTACACAAAACATTTCAAAAATATCTGAATAAAATGGTCAGTAAATGTTTTCAATTAAAAGAAATACTTCTGATATACTCTTATTTAGTTGACTGTCAGCAATCAAAGCAAATACAAACGAAAACACTAATTTACACTGAAAAGATTTAATATTTAGTAACTTTCAAAACTATTTTATTGACATAAACTTAAAATCTAATACAGAAGGCTGCCAAGTTAAAGCTTATCTTCTCTGCAGGATTTTACAGCATAGAACAGTTACCTGCTGTTTAGATGGGATTTCTCCAGTTATCAGAAGCCAAAACAGCCCTTCAGGAAGAGGTTCCTTGCCACCTTCAGCCTTAGGGAGGAGCTTTTAAAAAAGAGCAAAAGAAAACTTTGAAATTATTTAATAATCTTTTAGAATTATCATAATTACCCTATATCAATATCATTTTATCCTCAAGAATAATGTTTGCTATTACAGAGCCAGAAATAATGTCAAACAGTCTGCAGTTTTTTTGTCTGTGCATGGAGCAAACATAAACAAGAAAATGTCAAAACAGTGTTGCTTTTTAACTTGTGACAATACACTTTCAAAGTATTTTGACTATTATTTAACCAAAAAAGATAAAGTTCTTTTAATTGTTTTTATCCCTTTCTCATTAAAATTAAAAAGTAATGTATTCTTATTTAGTGCTTTAACACATGGTGTGACACGGGCGTAGATTACATTACTTTTTTAGTATTTTTTTTTCAACCAACCAACCCAAATTATTTTGAAAAAAACATGTGCCCCTACAAATCAATATGGTTTGGACTAATCAGGAGGTCAAAACATTGACAAAATAAGTAATTATATTATCTCCAAGATTGTATTAGTCATGATAAAAACGATGTATTTTAAATTTAGAAAATTTTTATGTGTATAATTCAGCTTCATGGTTTAAAGGTTGTTTCAGTTATTATTAAATAAAAATATTATCACGGCACAATAAAATACAATATTTAGCTGAAATCAAAACACATCTCGATATTTAGCTGACAGATTTAATTACTCACAAATCCATTTTCTAAGAGATTTTTATTTAAGTAGTAATTCAGCAAATGTAGAGAACATTTTTAACAACTGCATTAATACCCCCAGAAATCCTCACAAATAAACTAGAGTTATAGCTCTGATATTAAGAATATAACCTCCTCAACTACTGTTTTTTATCATTAATAGACATGCAACCTTGATAATGGCACAATATGCACCAAAACCACCATCTGTTTCTATTACTTATATTCCTTGTCTCATGTATTTCCAAACTGTTTCTTATAAAATATTAGCAAAGTTTTTTAACAAATAGTCAACGTTTTTACCCTATTTCAAGAAAATATGAATAATAGCTTACCTCTTGACATTGTGGAATAGTATAGCCCCTGAAGCGAATACCCTGTATTAAAAAAAACATTTTTTTATGTCTCAAATGATTTAGCTCTGCAGATGAAATGATTAAATACATAACACAGGGTTCTTTTCCCTAACTCAAATGTATCACATTCATTCACTGACAATGAATGAACCATAAATTGGTTGCCTGGTAAACTTTTTAGTTGTCTTAGATGACCGGACAATCACTAATTTCAAGCACTGCTTGAATGTGTGATGCTAAAACCATGTAATGACTTGCAAAAAGCCTAATATGTTCTATGATCAGCAAAAACAAATGCATGACTGTGCAAATACACCCAGTTCTGGATAATTTTCAAATTAGTACTATGGAGAATTCAAGTTCGAGAGATTTTGTAAAATATAAAAAAAAGTTAAGTTTAAAAACAATGCAATCAACATAAATTATGTACACTAAGTGGACTCCAAACTCAAAACTCAAGGATTTTTCTCAATCATTCATCTAAAAAACAATCATTTTTCAAGGAATCCCAAGATTGGAACAAAAAATTGGTTTCCTTGGTGGTATTCAAACCTTGTTAATACTAATTGGACAAACGACCCAGATCTTGGAACAAATAATTGGGAGGTAACCTGATTGAAAAACCAAAAGAAATACCCTCATGTAGCAGTTACTTTCAAAGAAATTTCTATCAGTTTAAGTTAGATTAAAATTTTTCATATCTGTAAACCTTTTGAGTTACAGACTGTCAATGAAAAAACATAAATCATTCGATGAAAAACAAGGAGTCGCTCTCATCTGGTAATCTCTTTAGAGTAAAAGGAACATATGGATATAGTTTAGGAAAATTTAGCAACAAATCAAATAAAATTGTATTTATAACAAAACTAACCACCACTGTTCTATACAGTTATTATCTATACTGTTGAAATAGTATAATTGGTAATAATACGGTTTTAAGTTCAATTTGGAATAAAGTTGCATGAGTGACTTTTCAAAAAAGCTGAAACTGCATTTAAGCTACAAAAAACTTTTAATTTCAAACTGAATGAAAAAAAACTCATAAAAATTTGCAAGGAGGAAATAATAGTCAGAAATATCTTCAAAGTTTCCATACAAAATTTTGCTATTGTTTTACTTGGTATCATTGGCTTAGAAAATCTCCCATTGTCTTTCAGCAAATCATAATCCAGAATAATAATTACCATATGTATTTGCACTGGTGTTACATTTTTGTACCAGTGTTACAATTAGACTGCACAGCTCTCAGCCAATCAGAATGAAATACATTTTTTCATTTGTACAGTGCATTATTATCACTACTAATAGTGACTGCTTGCAGCTGACCTCAACAGGATCCAAGTGGGAAGTTTCTGTAACAAGTCCTTTGATTCCTCGCATTCCTCCATATGCCTGTACAGAATTAGTTCATGAAATAAGTTTCAAAATAGAGATGTAACTAAATTATATGCCAGCCCTATCATAGTACACATCTTACACCAAATACTTTTTTTTAATTCAAATCATAACTTTATCTAGTCTAGATGACAAAAGATAAATAATGGATTCTGAAATCCTATATATAAATAATTATAAATTATAAATTAATTATAAATTAATAATTATATATATGTATAGATAAATATCTATCTATAGATAGATAGATATTATATGTCTATCCATAACTCTGAATTTCATGCAATAACAATCTTCAGAAAGATCTAATTCTTCCAGTGGTAACAACACACTCCTCATTCTTATATAACATATATGTATAAAAAAACAACGGTAGAAGGATCTTTGTCAATTCTTAGTCCACTCTTCAACTTGTAGGTAAAATTAATATATGTGATAAAGGAAGAAACTGGGAACTTTTTAGCATTCCACTCATGATTAAATCAAAAAATTAAATTACTGGATGGTAAAAAGTTGCCTAAACATAACAGGCCAATACAAATATTATCTTCCATGTTTAAAAAACTCATTTATTAGCTATTCTTGTTTGCTTAACTTTAGTTTCAAAGTAAAGATTTTTTAACAATTAACACACCATTGAAATACAACAGATGTCCTTTATTCTGAATTTACTTTAAAGAAGTACTTGATTTCTAATGTTAACACTTATGTTACTAATGCATTTTCTTAATATAAATATCGTCTTATTGATTAATAATTAGTCAACCTTATTTATGAAATAACCACCGTCATTGCGTATTACTATTTTGTCCAAGGATATAGAATTTAAAAGAGGAGAATGTTGAAACTGAGCAGTAAGCATTTTATATATTTCAAACCGACACTGTCACTAATAGACACTCGAACTATTTTTGAAGCTAAAAGTTAACAAACCATTGTTAATAGCTGTTGTTTATATTTTCATACTGCATCTAACACAAACCTGATCCACTGTGTACTCTCCCAGCAGTTTACTGCCATACTCTTTTCTAAACTCTGCAACTTCTTTCTGTTTTTTGGGAACGATATTACGGAGAGTGTCCTTTAGACCCTGTATTTAAAGGACAAAATTCATAAATTAATCCCTTCAAAGCTGGTAAATCTTACTTAGCAATTTACCCTTAAACAACTAAAGCATAAATACACTGATTATCCCTAACACGGGACGATTTAATGATTGTTATTTCAGTTACATATAGTGCGATCTATATAATTATAATTCTTTAAATTGCATCATATTTTGTAAGAAGCTGTCGTTGAATCAAACCATCAGACCCGGGAAGGAGCCCCGGGGAATTAACAATTACACTTACCAAAGTTTGCGATTCTGTGGAATAGAATCTTTGTAACTCCGATGCTGAAGCAAGAATCTGTCGAGTGATTTGCTGTAAAAAGTGAAATTAAAATCAGAAATGCTTCTGTCTTCTACATGTGGCTAAATAAATATTTCTGCAAAAAACTAATGAAGTGGAAAATCTAACTTTGTCATTGCATAAAAAAGATAGCAATTACTCATACCACATTACGACAGACTTTTGAAAATAGATTACTGCTTCTATGAAGACTCATACTTTTAATATCGTATACAAATTCACTTGCTAATGTGGCTCGACCGACCGTTTATCGGGGCGTGCTTTGTAACCGCCCGTGACGTCATAAATAAGTTGCAAAAAGCCTGGTTCTAGGTCGCTAAGCTCGCACAAACAAAGACGTGTCTAGAAAAAGGGTAGCAATTTAAAATTATAAGGAGCGAATTTATTATTGAATTTTAAGTAATATGGTCGGTTTAAAATATTGCGTTAGCCTCCACTTTAAATTTATTTAGCTGGTTTGTCGGAATTATGACGCTTTCCACAGGTAACTCAATCGGATTCAGTGCGGGCTAAAGTGTTTATTTAATTGTTTTATTTTCATGCTTTACGCCCAGCAACATTTCTATTGTTCCATTGTACTTTTTTATGTTAAAAATAAGTCCTTGTTATTCATTTTGCATTAAAATTCTTGAAAATGAAGTCAGGATGACTTCGAAACTTTGGACATTGGCGTTGATTTTTATTATTACATAATACTTTTACAAAATCTCTATTATTTAGAACTCAGTTTAATTAAGAAAAGGTGTATGGGGCCACTTTTTCTTTCTATGCGTCTTGCTGTAGTTTTCGACAACCTCTATTTAGATCCTATATCAGAATAAAAACAGTTTGAATTTTTCTAATTTTATAAAGGGAATACTGCGTCGGTGTTTTCACAGAAACAGTTTTATAAATTGATAAGTTTTACACCGTAGTGAGAAACAAATGGAACCATAAATTGCGACAAAACAATAGCAATCTAAAATTCTTCTCACTAAGGTATACAACTTGTCAATTTGTAAAACTGTTTTTTTTTTAATTTAAAATTATTTTAAAAGTTTTAAACTCTTGTCGTAACTTGCGGTTAATTTCAATCACGGACAAGGTTTTTCTTGACCAAATACTGTTGTCGTCTTTCTGTTTGTCCCAAGAAGTGCGTTGAACTTTATTTATCGATAAACATTTTTTGCTTTTTTTCCGTTTTGAAAACAAGTTTATAAAATGATTCCGAATCGGAAATGTACGGAAAAGTAAATAGTTATCTGAACAAATATATCCAGTTGTGCTGAAAATAAAAAGTTATGTTTTATAAGTTTATCACCAGAAAACTAAATTGCATATACCAATAGAAGAACAATTCAGATGGAGCCACCCACTAAGTAAGTGACCTAAGTGAGCACAGTATGTAAACATTGCTAGTTAAGTAAAACCTGGTTTCCCTATAAGATAGCACAGGGGCCGCACATCGCTTTTAAAAGTGGGGGGGCCGAAAAAATTTATTACCAGTAACGTTTTCTAGTACTTTAGAATCCTGGAAAATGCACTTCCCAGTCTGCTAAAGCAATGGATCTTGTGTTAAAATTCTATCTAGAA
>JAOBAY020085256.1:0-10524 GCA_025331085.2 Zoanthus sociatus
TAAAAATACTGTCTCGCGGCCTGTAGTTCCCAATAAGCGCGAAGAACCAATTACGGACGCTGTAAGTTCCAGTAAAAATACTATCACGTTTTGTTCAACTTGAGCGTCGATCGAACCGAATTTATAACGTGGTATGCCACAGGCATCCCGCATAAAAATCTTGAATATATGATTGTAGATGAGTATTCATTTGTTGGTCAGAGTTTGCTAGGTTGGATAGACTCAAGGTGCCGCCAAGCGACAGGCCAAGCAGACATTCCATTTGGCGGAATTTCTGTAATTCTTGTGGGAGATATTGAACAATTAACTCCTGTTGGTGATAAGCCACTTTATCATACAATGCCTAAATCAGAAAAGCAAATTTAGGGTCACCTTATGTATCAACAGTTTAAACAGGTGATAGGATTAACAGTCAATCAGAGAGTGAATGGTGACAGAATTTCCCAGTCTCTTTTCAGAGATCTTCTTCTAAGAGCACGTAATGGTGAATCAACAGCAGCTGATAAGCAGACATTGTTATCAAGAACTCCTCAGCAAATTCCAAACCTTGCTGAATTTGAATCAGTGGCTGTAAGGCTGTGCTACAGTAAAGCTAAAGTTGCAGAGATTAACATGGAAAGGTTAAATTCTCTTAATTGCCCAGTAGCAACAGTAAAGGCTAGACACTCAGGTGGTGCTAATTCACTTGGTGCTGATAAAATGGGAGGGCTTGAGCCTGTGCTTTATTTAGCTAAGGGAGCTAGAGTGATGCTCACAATGAATATCTGGACAAACGTTGGACTTTGTAATGGAGCACTTGGAACAGTTAAAGATTTTGTTTATGCAGAAGGACAAGTCCCTCCAATGTTACCAATATCTGTTTTTGTTCAGTTTGACGAAGGCTACTGTGGTCCTTCATTTTGTATTTTAATACCTAGATGTGTTCCTGTTTCCCCTATAACAGTAACTTCTGAAAGCCTAGCTGGAAAATGCGAAAGACAGCAATTGCCACTGAAACTAGCATGGGCAATAACTATACACAAAAGTCAAGGTTTAACTCTAAAGAAAGCTTGGGTTAATCTGCGAGATTCTGAAAAGAGCTTAGGAATGACCTATGTTGCACTAAGTAGAGTCAAAAAGCTTCAGGACCTTGTCGTAGAACCTATGACGTTACAAAGACTACAAGCTGCAAAAGAGTCTACTAATATAAAGTATAGAATACAGGAAGAACAACGTCTTAACAATATAGCTGTAGTAACATTGACACTTTTAAAAGCAGTTTTAAAGAAGTTTAATATTGGTACATTAAAAAGCTTGAAGTTGTATAATTGTTTAGCCAAAAACAAAGAAAGATTTGATGTAGTTTCAAACTAAGTCAATCAATTTTAAATTGAGAGGAAGAAAGTCTTCTTTCAATTTCTCAAAAAAAAAAAAGAACAAATGTGTTCTTACTTCTTAATTGTAACACAATGAAGGCACCACACCAACGTAATGTCTACGTTTCTTGACTTTATAAAGTTATACAAATTTGAAATGTTTGTTCAAATGTTTATCAGTGCTGAGTAGTCTATTTATTTTTTCTTCAATTTTACCAAGCGAAATGGAAAACGGTTTGAGTTACCAGGAATGAATTTAAGAGTGTAATCAAATATAGTACATTATTATACAGTTGTCATCATTATAGACCATTTAACTCCTTATGAGGCGTCAACCTAGCTTTCATTGGTCATGTTAAATGTACATTAAGGCATCAGAATAGGTTTGTAACGGTAAAACTTCATAATTTTTTTTTATTGACTAGTAGTATTGTATTGAAAATTATCTTACTAACTTTAAAAAAAATGTCGAAAAACGAGTTTTGGTTTTCGGGTTATAGGAAAAAATAAATTTTGCCTTGAATGTTTAATGTTTATTTTTATTTCCGGAGCACCTGCTATGGTGATGACAATTTCCTTTCATACATTCGCGTTGCCGTGGAATGAAAGTATTAACATAAAAACACGGCTATTCATATCTCGTTTACAATCAGAGTGTTCGCTTGAGAAGTTTTAGCAGTTGGTTTCTTCTTAAAACAGCATTTGTTAGTGTCTTCATTGGAAAACTAGTTTATTTGCTAAACAAGTGGTAAAAAAATTGCCCATGGTCAGGGAAATCGTGAAAAAATCCAAAAGAAATCCTCAAATATATATATATATATATATATATATGTATATCATATGTGTCAGCACTGTTGGCATGGTTGGTTGCACATGGTTGGTATGCAAATTACCACAGAACAAAGTATTTTAGGTTTTCCATTTTCAATTTTCTAAAACAACCTTTCTTCATTTACGTGTATTCTACTTTGAAAACAATGAACCATTATTATGTCTCTTTAGCATTTTTCCATACAAATTGAGATAGTAGCAACTAAATAACGATTTAAAAAAAAAAAAAAGATAGTGTTGCACATGGCTATTACACTTTAGCAGGCCTTGGAGCAAACATCCCAAAACCAGTTTACTATGGATATGATTACTTCACCTTTTTATTCTTAGGGGACAACCAGGCTGCCATTGACTCCACAGTGAGCCAAGTTAAAAAATGCAAACCGAACCAAAAGGTCAATCTAAATAAGAAGAACAAAAGAAAGTCTTTTGTCAAAGAAGATTGTGTTATTGTGGATCAAACTGGGGCTATAGCCTTTCACATATGGAATCCCATTCTCAAACAGCTCGAAAATGGAAAGACCTATCTTTTCAAGAATCTCACGGTCAGAGTTTTCCAAGGATCGACATTCCTGTCAACTTCCCCGTCAACCACACTAAGCTGTGCTGCTCAGTGTGTTGAGGAAATTTCAGGTCACAAACTACTTCTCAACCGTGAGCAGGTGGTGAAAGCGCAACAACTAAAGTTCGTTTCAAAACTTCAGGTTTTCAGTTCTTGCCAAATTTGCCACAAGAGACTTAATGATGTTTTGTTGGATTCTGTAAAGTGCCAGCAGTGTAGAACACGACAAAGAACATCCACATGCAAAAGAGAAGCAACAATGCAGATTTGCATTAACGATGGGGAAAATGATCTTTGGTTGTCCGCCTTAACTGCCCCACTGATAAAGCTACTAGAGCCTTCAGCTACTACTTTGCACGACAGCATTGAAGATATTGAAATGCAGCTCATGACAGTGAAAGACATCATAATTAGATATTATGTCCAGCGAAACACTGTCATTGAACTATCTTTTAATGGAACCCAAGCCGCAGATATTGTTGAAACGTCTTTGTAAATCCAAACTGGTAGCGAACAATACAACAGAACAAACAAAAATGTATTCATAGATACAATATCAACTGTCTGCAGTTTGAAAGGCGACAAAAAGCGTAAAAATTATGTTGCATTTAGCACGGGGATACTGACCTGTGGCTATATACCATCACCAGTCATGTGATTAACCTGTTAAAACGTTCAGTTATGTTTCTCTTGTTCAGTTATAACTTTGCACGATGGCATTGAAGTATCATTGATCAAAGTGTAACAGACGTAGTCATTATATTCGAAGTCTGCCAAGTGTTTACCAAAACACAAATTGTTGAGATTTCTTTGTAAGGCAACACCCTGGCTTATGACATGTGTAGCATAGGCCTTGGTTCCATAAATTTATATTGTTATATTGTTGAGGAAAAGAAACTCTTGGACCTTTTAGAATTTGGAACTATTTGACGGTTTCCAATTGATAAAGATAATAGTTCAGTTCAGGATAATTGTTGCATGAAATTTATTACGTTATAAAACCTTAAAAGAATATAGTTATTGATATTTCATAATAATTTCCGTGTTTCTTTAAATTTGTGAGATTTATTTTCTTCGGTTTCAATGAATCTTTTACCAATTTTCTATAAAAAACCAAAATATAGCGCGCCTGTTTTGACAATTTTTGGATGAAATTTAGCATCTTTCTTGCATCCTGCTTGAATGAAAAGGAAAGAACGCACACTATCCTTGATATATATTGTATAGAAGGGTTCTAATAGCTCGCTGTATCAGCTATGCAAGGTAACTCCAAAGTGATTAGCCAACGTACAAGAAAGTCCACCTTCTCGTTATTCTGTCAATTAGACAAAACGCGACCGGCCAAACGAGCTTTTGCTGTGCGTGACTGTGCGTTAGTAAACGATCCAAAGATACAAAAATGATTGATTTCAAAACAGGATCGATTCCACTACACCTATTTTGTACTTAATGATAACATGACCAGGTTTCTTGGAGGGCCGTCTTGCTCGTTGGCACTTTAGCGATAGCTACTGCTAGTTAATGTCCTCAGTAATTACCAAGGACTCTCTGGAGTTCTGTTGGCAAACTGAAAACGAAAATCTTAAAATGTGTACCTCCAAATTAAATGTCCTCAGCAGTTACCAAGGACATTCTAAAGTTTGGCTTGCAGACTGAAATGGGAATTTTAACGTTTTCTATCAGGACATTTTAGAGTTCAGTTGGGAATCTTAAAAAGGCAATTTTATTACCGTTTACTACCATATGTCCTCGGCGATTACCGAGGACATTTTAGAGTTCAGTTGGGACTTTTGAAAAGGCAATGTTATTACCGTGTACTACCAAACGTCCTCAACAATTACCGAGGACATTTTAGAGTTCAGCTGGGAATCTTAAAAGGGTAGTTTTATTACCGTTTACTACCAAATGTCCTCAGCAATTACCGAGGACTTTTTAGAGTTCAGTTGGAACTTTTAAATAGGCAATTTTATTACCGTGTACTACAAATGTCCTCAGCATTTTTACCGAGGACATTTTAGAGTTCAGTTAGGATTCTTATAAGGGTAGTTTTATTACCTTTTACCAAATGTCCTCAGAAATTACCGAGCACATTTTAGACTTCAGTTGGGACTTTTAAATAGGGCAATTTTATTACCGTGTACTACCAAATGTCCTTAGCAATTACCGGGGATATTTCAGAGTTCAGTTGGGGCAATTTTATTACCGTGTACTACCAAATGTCCTCAGCAATTACCGAGAACATTGTAGAGTTCAGTTGGGGCAATGTTATTACCGGGTACTAACAAATGTCCTCAGCAAAGTCCGAGGACAATTTGGCAGTTTTTAGCTATGTGACTAAAAGCTACACTTGTCTAGTTAATGGTAATTAACACTTCCCAATCAGCATTCGTGCACCGTGTTTTATAAAAGCGGAAATGGATTATGTTTAAAAGCATATTTTTACCGGTTTTTGGCTACTTTAGAATATTGGTGTTTGAAAAATTACGTGTTAAATAGTAAAGATTTTGAAAAAATACAGATTTTAATTAACTCTCTTGCATCTGGTAGTAATCCAATCTTAGATGATGACATCACACACAAAGAATTGTTTGAGACAGCACGGAAATTGAAAAACAAAAAAGCCGCTGGGTTGGACTGTATACGAAACGAGATGATTAAAACAAGTATAAGAACTGCTTTTACCAAAGTATATTTAAAACTATTTAACTTAGTATTACATTCAGAAACTTATCCTAAATCGCGGTGTGAAGGTTATTTATCCCCGATATATAAATCCGGACACAAAATTGATCTATCAAATTATAGAGGTGTGACTGTGAGCAGCTGTCTAGGGAAATTATTTTCCAACAAAAAAGTATTTTAGCTCCATCACAAATATAGGATTCATAAAAGGACACCGAACAACAGATCACATATTTACTCTTAAGACTATTATTGATGACTACAAAGCAAGAAACAAGAAAGTTTATGCTTGTTTTATAGAATTATAAAATGCTTTTGATTCTGTGTGGAGATATGGCATGTTCATAAAATTAGTTAACGGCATTTGACCTAAAATTCTTAATTTGCTTTATAGTTTATACTCTTCTAAATCAACATGTGTGAAAATAGAAAATTCAATTACAACCTTCTTTCAATCCACAGCTGGAGTAAGACAAGGTGGAAGTTTGAGCCCAATTTTATTCAACTTGTTTTTAAATGACTTACCTGAATGTTTTGGAACAAACTGTAAACCTATTGACCTACATGCCTCTAAAATCAATATACTTATGTTCGCAGATGATAAAGTTGTTCTATCAGAATCACCTATAGGTCTTCAAAATTCTCTCAATGACATATTTCAGAATTGCGAAAACTGGAAGTTAGGCCTAGTTCAAACGTCGAACTTATCATGTGCCGAACTCAAGGCGCATTAAGTTCGACAAAAATCGATCATACTTCCACTTTGGTTTCAAACGCTGAACTAAACAAATCGAACTTAATTACCAACGGCGAGCATTCGTTATTTGTCGGTCAGTGGTCATCCTTGCGCACGCCCAGTTAATCTTTGTGCGACTTTTGCTAAAATGGGGAAGGTAAAGAAAGAAGGTTCGACAAAAGAAAGCAGAAGAATTGTTCAAATTCGAAACATGTATGAGCATGCAAGAGGACGAAAAAAGATGCTGGAATCTGTCCGTCAAATGCAATAAGTTCGGCACATGATAAGTGCGACGTTTGAAACTGCGTCGAACCAGAGTCGAACTTAATGTATAAAGTTCGACCGAGTCAGTCGAACTTAATATAAGGGTCGAACTTAATTAAGAGTGTCCAACTTAATGGTTTCAAACGTCAAACTCATTATGTACTTAATACTTTTTATTTAGTTCGGCAAATAATAAGTTCGACATTTGAATTAAACATAAACCTGAAAAAAACGAAAGTTTTAATTTCAATGAAAGGAATACTCGCTCGAATTGCTCTTACTATTACGGTAAAAATATTATAGAAAAAACTGATAACTACGAATATTTAGGTATTACATTTAATAAGAGCGGAAACTTTTCACTTTCTTGGAAAAAGCTTTATTGTAAGGCAATGAGATCATATGTACAACTGAGACAACATTTCAACATTCATAAATCATCTAGTATTAAATTGCTAACGTCATTATTTGACACATTTGTATCTCCGGTACTTACATATGCATGCGAAATATGGGGAGCCTACCTTCCATCATTAAATACAGGTAATGACACTTTGTTAAAGACTTTATTCAAGGACAGCTTCCCTTTTGAAAAACTGCACATCCGATTCTGTAAGCAAACTCTTGGCATTCACAATTGCGGATAAAATTTTGCTTGCAGAGCAGAACTTGGTCGTTTACCAATGACATTTAGAATCTATCGTCATATGATAAAATACTGGATTAGGCTATTAACCGCACATGATAACTCTTTGATAAAACAAGCATATCAAACAAACATTACACTTCTTTCAAGAGATAACTTATGTTGGTTGAAAATAGTATCTGCTATAATTCAGTCAATTAATACTTTACAATTTAACAATACAACACAAATATCTTCTGAAACTACGTTAATTAACAACATCATGTTTAAACTTACTGATATGTTCAAACAAGAATCAAAAAATCATCTTAATGATAACAAAAAAAACTAGAAATTTAAAACTTAATAAACATAATCATTCAATGGAACCACATCTTATAGATGTAAATAATACTGCTCACCGTATTGCTGTCTCGAGAATGCGCTTATCTGCTCATAAATTTCCCAAAGAAGTTGGCCGTTATGCTAAAACTGAACGAGAAAAAAGAACATGTAATTTATGTAATAGCACAAGTGTTGCAGACGAACTTCATTACTTTATGAATTGCAAGCACATGAAATTTGAAAATCTGCGAAACGAATTTCTAACAAAACTATACAAGATTAATATCAACTTTAAGCAATTCGATAAATACAATCTATTTTTATATTTAATGAGTATAAAAGATACCACAATTATGAATTTAACTAGTACTTATTTTTACAAAATACAAAAAATATATACTACCTTAGGTTCAAATTAATTTAATGTAATCTGCCTCACTTATTTTGTATGAAATATTGTGAAGAGACCGTGAACTAGAACTTGAAAGAGAAGAGACTGGGACGAAGTTGAAATTGGCGAAGAAAGGAATATTGTGAAATGCAAAGGGCTGTAATCGTTGGTTGTTTATTGTAAATTCAAGGAGTGTGGTAAATGTTTTAGCGAGGCAACGTATTTGTAAGTATCATTTAGTTTAGTTTCCTTTAGTTCTTTGTTTTTCCGCTGTATAGATTTTTATTTTAGATTTTGATTTTAAATTTTGTTTGTTATTCTAGAAACCGTAACTTTTATAGCAGTGTACGAGTAATAAATGGCTTCCGATCCTTTTGATCCGCTCCAAGATTTTACAAAGTTTAAATACGCCTCATGCAGTGGAAATTTGTGACCCTTGTGTTTATGATGAGGTCAGTACAGCTTGAGAAGATTGATTGTGACTTGTGTACTTCAGCTATTTCATGTAAAGAAGATCGTTGAATTATTGATTAGATAACGACATGACTTGTGATCAGAAGATTTAATGGCCATAAACTGTTTACTTTATGAAAGAATTGTCTTATAGTTTAAATATACTTCATTATATTGGAATTTGACTACGATTCAAAATGGCGGAACAAAATGTCGTCGCTCAAGAAGAAAAGAGAAAATCGAAACTGACTGAGAAAGGACTTGGTTACCAAATAAATGTAAAGAACAGAGCGAGAAAAAGGTTAAGAAGAATAATTGAAGGGTTAATTGCAAATGTCGAGGCACTTATGGGACTTGATAATGAACGTAGAATTAGTTATCAAAGAGTTGGTAAAAATTAATGAATTGACGCAGATGCTTTCATTTACAATGAATTTTATATTGAGGTAGCTCATATTAGGGAGCAGATTAAGAAATGGATAGCAGAACTTAATTCAGAGGAACTGAAATCTGTCTGTTCTAGTAAAAAGAGTAAAGGCTCTAGAAGATTAAGAAGTTCCAGAGTTTCAAGAAGCAAAGTGTCCTCAGTTAAAGCAAAGGCGATAGAATCTAAAGCTAGGCAGGCTGAATTAGAGTCGAAAATTGCCCAACTCGATGAAGTGCAAGCTGCGCAAAGAGAGGCAGAAAGAGTAAAACTTAAGGCCGAATGTTTAGCGGCAGCTGCAGCAAATAAAGTTTATGAGGCAGCAGTGAAGGAAGAGGAAGACCAGTACCTAGGTTCTGATGATCCAGATGAAGAGAATCATGACAATAATTGTGTTGTAAGACTTCCAAATGACAACAAATTCTTTCAGAAGCTTCTCATTGACAGTAAATATATTGATGATGGGCTTCCTAAAGAATCTCAGCCTAATCCCCAGTCATTTTGGGAAAAGATGGAAATCAGAATGACTCAGCCAGCACCTTGCCCGACGCCCTTTGATGGTGATCCAATAAAATATTTACGTTTTCGGGCAAGTTTTAGAGATGAAATAGAAAGTCGAATTTCTTTATTAGAGAGTGAGAAAATGAGCTATCTAATGTCATATACAACTGGAAAGACTAAACAGTTAATTGAAAACTATCAGGGACTTCCACATGGGTGCAGATTGGCCTTGCAAATTTTAGAACAGAGGTTTGGCCAAGTGTCGATGATTGTGCAAGCCTTAAAGGATTCTGTTATAAGCGGGCCCAAAATTAAGACCGGTGACAGTACTACCCTTTTGGCTTTCTCTGATAAATTGGAAAACTGTTGTTGGGCGATGTCCGAATTAAAGTCAAGTGAGCTAGATTGCACAACAAATTTAAAATACATATACGATCGCTTACCAGAATCTTTACAGAGAAGATGGAGAAGACTAGCCAAAGCCCACCGAGATAACGAGCGGTAAGGAGCCTACTCTGGTAACTATGACCAACTTCATTAGGGAAGAGTCCGAAGTTGAGAATGATCCAGTTTACAACAGAGTTGTTCGTGATAGTAAGGATATCAAGCCTTCCAAGCAGTCAGCAATATTCAACAGCGTTTCAACTCTTGCAGCAGACATTTCTACATTAAACCTAGATGAAACAGCAAGTCAAGCGAAAAACTGTAAGATCTGCGAGGTGTACCGTCACCAAGTATTCAAATGTCCTGTTTTCTTGGCAAAGAGTGTAAATTGGAGAAGAAGAGCTGTTCGTGAAAATAGGCTGTGTTACCGTTGCTTGTCAGATGACCATCTAAAAAATAATTGTCCCGAAAGGGAAGGGTGCACGGTAAAAGAATGCAGTGATTCAATAAGCCATCACTCTCTACTACAATTGTTAGGTCAAAGAAAGAGGAAGAATATGAAAGACATAAAGTAAGTGATTTTCCACCAAGCAAGGTAGTTGTAGAAAAAACAACTGTTGAAAACTCAGTTAGAGGTCTTGTGTTGCTGAAAGTAATTCCAGTAAAGATTATAGCTAGTAATGGTACTGCTGTTACTACATATGGACTTTTGGACTCTGCTTCTGTAAGCTCTTTGATTTCATTTCAACTTGCTGAAAGACTAAAACTCGAGGGAGTACCAGAGAGAGTTAGCATAAACACTGTAACACACAACAGTCACAAATGCCAACTTCATAGAGTTAGTTTCAAATTGTGCCCAATTGAAGAAAATGCTCCGTGTTTTACTGTGTTCGGTGGATTGACAGTTAAGGATTTGAATATTTCACGCCAGTACTGCCCGGACCAATTAGATCTCTCTGAATGGCCTCATT
>JAOBAY020085267.1:0-18503 GCA_025331085.2 Zoanthus sociatus
TCGACTGTTTCGTAGTATGGTATCGACTGTTTCGTAGTATGGTATCGACTGTTTTGTAGTATGGTATCGACTGTTTCGTAGTATGGTATCGACTGTTTCGTAGTATGGTATCGACTGTTTTGTAGTATGGTATCGACTGTTTCAAATGACAATGGTGATTTACGAAAGGGAAATTTGCTTTGCCACCTGCACCTGCCTTGAGATACAAATAATGTCAAGGTTTAAGCAATTACGACATAAGGGTTTATGTTACTTTACATGCACTTTTTTGCAAATCTGTAATTTTCATTTTGTTTTCACCAAAAAAAGATTTTGCATCACACTTTTTCTACAAACTAGAGCAAACCAATTCATTAAAAGAGCAGTGAAACCTTAAACAGCAGGAACCTATTAAGAAACACAAAATATTGCTATGCACTGTGATACATAATTTCAATATACCCCCAAACAACTGACGAATCTCGCTAGTACATCCCTTCACAACACCTGCAATTATAAGTTTAGCGTTTTCCAGCTGCTAAAAAACAAATTAAAAAGAAATACAAGAAACACTAGATTCCACAGCCCTTACTTACCTACAAGTTGAAAAACTGCCATCTCCTAAAACGTGATCTGTTATTGTGTAGTTTTGAAAAAATGGAGAGTTCTGAAAAATTACAGCAAGAACTGTCATTCAATCGAATGACCATTTTACAGTATGTAACAATTCAGAAACAGAGTTTAAAGCTTTTGCCTATCATGAAAAAATATCATTCATTCATTTACAAAAAAATTGCACAAATTCTTGTACAACTTATTTTATAAAAACAAAACATTCATTTCAATAAGTACAATTTTCGTACTAATCATATACATGAAAAATTACTTGATTCTGATTAATCAAGAGCAGCGCAATTATTTTATAATTCCGTGCATAAATTTGTAATTTTGTGCAATTAAAATCTTAAGGCTAAAAAGCCAATCAAAATGTAGAAGTTTCTATGACAACGATAGAGACATGAATTGTCCGTGCATACATGAATTGTCACAAGCTAATAAGCCAATCAAAATTTAGACGTTTCTATGACAACGATGGAGCCACGAATTGTTCGTGCACACGAGAATTGTCACGTTGTCACTGCCACGTTTTGCTTTTTCACCGACATTTTTAAATAGTTCCTTTTTGTATCAATATGTAATTACTTTCACTTAAGTGTTTTAAAAAGCTGAAATTGCGTTCACCCTAACGGGCTTCTTTTTAAAACACACTCGTGCAAATTCTCGTAAAGGTTCGCCATTACATATACTAAACTGATCATCAAAAAGATGAATGGAAAAGTTACTATGGTGATTTCAACTTTATTATTTCAACTTTAACTTTATTGTTAGTACATTTTATATTATAGTTTTATACTTTAAATAGGGATCGATCTATTTTCAGAGGCCCTGCAGTGCTTCATCCGCTTAAAAAGCAGGGAATACAAACAATTCGTGATAATAATATAGCTGCCATGCTGCTTAAATGGCAAAGCCATCTACCTAAGGTTAAAGGGCACCATCCAGAACTGGAGAGCACAAAATAACAAACATCTCTGTCTGATTTATAAAAACTGTGGAAAGAAAAAAGAACGGTCGGTACCAATCTTCGTCACTTCCTGAGTTACATGAAAATCCTGTAAGTTTTGCTTTATGTACTATTATTATTAAGAAGTGGACAGCAGATCTCAATTACAGATGAGTTAAAATTATTCCTGTGAAAAGTTTAAGTGTGTACACGACAACTTCATCTAATAAAATTGCCAAAAATGTCATATTATTGGCAGAACTTAAAGTACATACAGTGTCAAAATCTTTCATTCATCCTTTGAAATCTATCTGTAGGTTGAGTTTGTTTACAACTTGTTTGAGCAACAATTTGAACCCTGAAGTAACTAAGTATTCCTTGCTTAGCTGATTTATCTCTTCTTGTAACGTAAAGGTCAGCAGCTATCCGGTGAAACCCTACATAACACACTAGTTAAGGTAGCTCCTGACAATGGAGCACAACCTACCCCAAACGAAGTGGAAATAGAAAACCCAAGCGAACCTAAAATGGCAGTATCTTCTGGAAGGCCTACTCACACAATCAGGCTACCAAAAAGACTATCATGAAATGAATTTTAGTTTGAAACTAGTCTGAATTACTATAGGGACATATAAACTATGTTATATTACGTTTTACTTGTTTATTCTGGAAATGACTTGCAATCAAAGCAAAAAGGGTAATGTACACGTAGTTGTAAGTCAGTGGTTATTCACGCAAGTACTGACCAGTTACTTTTAGGCACGATGGAGTGCTTTTTAAATTGTATAGAGCAATTGAAGATTAATAAAAATCAGTTTACTTCAAATGAATACCATTGTCTGAAGTCATCACGGTTAGAACATGATACCTATTCAGGGATATATTTATTGTACCCCTCCTGTAGGTTTATGGCTAATGTTTTAACACAGGCTGAGTAAGATGTACTTTATTTGGCCAATAGATGTTCTTACCTCAAACAAGGCAGCATAGTCCACTGCTCCCTGCTTGGGCTTTTGTTCACATGGTTTACCATGAGCTGCTTTGTATGTGAACTCATTAGCACCAAATATAATTGATGGAGATACAAATGAGTAACCCTGATGAAAAGAGAAACAAAGGCAATTAAATGCTAAACATTTTGATCTCCTCCGTGTACGAAGGGACTAAATGTCACACTCGGTCTGTCTGATAGCACGGTTTTTAGAACTGGGGTGTGCATCATAAAAAAAAAAGTTGGAATTCTCCCAGGCTTGGTTCGCCATGCTGCTTTGACTTCACAGGTTAATGCACTGTGATTGGTCCATTCAAAGACAAAAGGCCTCTTTGGCATTACATCATAAAATCTTACATTACTTGTAACATCTATCTGGATCACTCAAGATTTTTTCCACCTGTATAGTTCTTTCGCACGGCTCTATAATGCTGCCGCGTTGCCAGCTTCGCGTATTCGCTCGGCTGGCTTGTTGGCAATTAATTTTGGCACTCAGCTTTCCTTTAAGCACTTTTTGTTATTATTAGAAATGTGAAGTATTGAAAAAGCTTTACTAGAACTGAATCTTTCAAAGTTTAGAGAAACATTCTCAAAAATTTAGACTACACTATGCGCTACTGGACAAAGAAGAACGTCACATGTTTCATGTTCATACATATTTTGGAGCTTTTCAGAAGCATTTCGTGGTAAAAATTCAGACTTTCAAAGGCTCAGTCAGCCTAATTTGTTCCATTTTAAGTTTAATAAATTTTGCAAGAATGTAAACATTTTTATTACTTTATATTTTTTAATATCAAATTTAACTTCTTTTTGTCTTAAGAGTATCATCATTTAAAGTAACGGCCCATAAATGTAGTCAGTTAGAACATGGTACTGTACATTAGATCAAGGAACCACTATGATACACATTTAAGGCCACTCTCTACCTTAAGACCATTTTTTCGCTACTTTTAGTGACATTTTTGATGATATCTCCGTATTATTTTGAAATGTGAAAACTCCGATAATCACATTGCAGATTGAATAAAAAGGAAGCCTGTTGAATATTTTGAGATTTTTTGGATGAAATTTGAGGGAGGAGATAGGTTCTGTAAATGTAGTTTTTAATGAGAAATTTGAGTTTAGGGGAATTTTAGTGAAGTTTGAAAATTAATTTTGGAGTTAATATCTGATAGAAAATCGCCAAACTGTCCCCTAACGAAAGTTGCACTTTCGCATGGTTACTTCTTTCAACTCCTTCACTATCCACCAAAATTTAGGGTAGAGAGTACCCTTAAGAGTCCTCTTCCACAGAGCTTTCAAAACAAGCCGGCGACCGCAGGAGCTCTGCCGGCTACCTCACGTTTGATCACAAGCTACTTTTTCTTGATGTGAGGTATACAAAGTCCAACAATTTGATGATTTTGTCAACTGATGCAGCGTTCACCTCAATGTTTGCAATAAAATAAATTCTTCTAAATCCTTGGAATCAATTATTTTTTTTCCATTGTTCAGGTTTTTTTATAATGAATAAACACTTACTGCATCGCGACTCTTTTCTCTTGAAAGTTATGCTCACTGAATTGCGGTGCATGTTATTGGCTTCCCCTCTGGCTCGTCCTTGCGATAACTATGCTTTCTTTACTTGAAGCTACCTTTGTAGAGATTTTACTATTCACAAATCCATCAGTCAGAAATTGATTCAAATTACTTTGCCGCAATCGCGAATGCATCAGGAGTGAAAGCAATCTTGTTGGATTGAAAAAAAAACTGAAGCCTGCATAATTGCGCAGTTTTTCCTCTGTGTTTGTAATCTTGTTTTCTAGTTATGAAAAATGTGCATTAATTGAACTGAAACCTTATGGTACAGCTCATTAAAGTATTGCTTGTGTCGAATTACTGGAGAGGAAAACTAGCAGTTTAAACAACAACCTTGTTTTTATCTTGTGATTTATTCGTCGTATTCTTTTTCTTTTTGTTTGCACCATGAAATGTTCCTGTATTTTATAGTTGAATAAGAAACGACATTGAAGGCAGAAGTAGCGATCCTAGGCCAATCGTAGTTAGAGAAAACCCAAAAATATGAAATAGGTGCATAAAGCTCCCGGAATTTTCGAGAAATGCTTGAAAAATTGCTACCAATCCGAAAGAAAATGGCCAGATCGGTCAAGGAAGCATCTGAAGTTGGCGCTTTGCCAGATGATGAAGTTATTTTGGTTGGGCTTGATGATATGCAAGATGATGTGATTGTCACTAGTGAATTTGATGCAGCGCTTACAACCCTGAATCTTACTGATTCTGAAGAACACAGCAGTGCAGATGATGAATCAGAACTCCCCTTCTAATCAGATTGTATGAGCATGTCATTTTTTGACTTTTTATTGCTGCCCGGTAAGAATTGCAGCATTTCAATCAAAGTGGCCAATGAAGAGACGACTGTAGTTTTTGGTATGGACTACAGTACTTTTTTGTAATTATATGATTAATACTGTAGACATGGCACTTATTATTGCCTGCTAATAGTCTGCAGGGAAAATATGAAGATTTAGATTTAGTTCTATCCAAACTTCCAGATACTGGTGAGATTGAGCTTTACATAAAAGTAATAGTAGTTTGTTTTGGTGTCACATCCGGTTCATCTCTGTTCACAGCCGCCTACTTTTTCGGAATAACCATTAACTTCAAAACAGTCTGAAAGCCCTGCTTCCATAAATCCAATGATTACAGTACCTTGAATACTCTGTCAGCTGTCTTGGGTACAATGGCTGGGGAGTACGTTGGCACTAGTTCAGTGAACTCTTCTGCAAAGTTACTAACATCCAGTTCACCTCTGATCTGAGGCTTAAATGGCGGTAGTATTCTCTTTTGACAAAGATCATCCCAGTTTATACACTGCAACCAAAAAGAATAATTATATTTTGAGTGATGAGTTGTTTCAACTTATCATAGTTCTATTAATTGTAATTAAGCCACGAAAAACTTTGTTAAATTTGTTTTCAGGAACATAACTGCACTGAATACTCAATTACAAGATGTTGTTCTATCAGTGAATGTGAAAGGGCTGGCATATGGAAGACTTTAATTATGAACAGTATAGTTAAGTTTGAACTGTAAGTCTACAGTAGATATTTTTAAGCCAGCTCTGTTGTTTACTGCAACCATAAAAAATAACTAACAACAACAACAACAATAATATATTAAAGATGAAACAATAATTACATGATATCAAAGACACAGAAAACTCAGTGGTTAGGGCATCCGACTAGAACACACAGGATCGTGGGTTAAAATCCCATCTGGGGCTGGTCTCCGGCAAGTTCTCTTTGTCTTTAATATCAAACAATAATTATAATAATAATAATGTAATTATATTTACAATAATAATAATCATAACATTTGTAAATCATACGAAGGCTGCTGAACGGCTGATAAATCTATGAGCAGGTAAAGATGATGAAAAACAAGACGTTATTACAGCTGCGATTGAGATGGCCTGGACCAGATGGGGAACCTGCAGGTTCTTGGGGGGATGATTTCACAGCATTGCAACAGAGAATGGCTGGTCCACTGGTAATTAAGACTATTCTATGCTAACAAGAACATGGCAGAGAAAATACTGACAACCATCTTGTTTATCCATGATATGTAAGCTAATAACAGGAATCATAACCAATGTTTTGTTTTGATTTCCAGACTGTGTTTAAGCCGCCAAGGACTTGGTTTACCTTGGCTAGTCTTACCTGTACATCCTTGCAACTATCTCCAGCAGTACTGACTATACTTTCAAGATAAGTAAACTCCTCTACTTTCTCAATATGTTGATGGTTGACGATGATCAGCTCTGAGATGTTAGTGTTGACTTTCAAGATCTTTGATGTAATACTTGAGATGGATCACTTGGATGTTTGTTTCAAGTTGTGATGCAAATGATGTAAGTTTAGTTTATTTGTCTTAAATGTCACAATGACAGTAACACGGTAAAGTACGAGTCTTCAAGTGATGAGACAGGATTCCATTAAATAACACTGCTCAGTGCTTTGTTTGTTTGCCTCATTAGCTACTAACAGTATCCGACTGCAAGACCAAAGAAGAATGGCAAAAGGAAACATCTCTGCCTAACTCCTTCTTGTACCTTGAAGTTGTCTGTCAGTTTTAAATTTCTACAAATTAACTTACAATGAAAGTCCCAGAACAGAATTTCAGTAACGTAGACAATTTACACTGAAAAGACATATCCTCTCATAACCCTAAAAGTGATGTCTCAATGGAGGTTTGGAAAGCCTTTCAAAGTCTATTATAGTGAGACTGCTGTTGCACTCTGTAGCTTGTTCAAGTATTGGTCTCAATTGAATATACAGTATGGTCCATCTATGCAAGATCTTCCTTCCCTGAAATCAGCCTGCTCATTACGAATTATGTTCTTTAAAGTCTACAGTCAGTTGTCACAGATTACTACATTGCCCGATTTCCATTTCTCTGATGCCTCTTTTATGTCCAAGGGTTTGGAATATCTGACACAGTACATAGTAAATTTCTATTCTACTACCTTTCAAGCATTTAACAGTTATTTCATCCTCCCCAGGACCTTTTATTACACAATTTCATTTTCTTGATGGTTTGATTTGTACTCTACTTCAACTAAAGGTGCTTTTGTGAAAATATCAAAATTTTTCTCATAGATCTCAGCGTTCTCTCAGGGTATTGGTCTACTCAGAATTGTTTCAAAATGTTCTTTCCATCAGTCAGTTTTTAATCTTTCATCTTTGATAGTTATTACCTCATTTGATTTTACTACTGTATCATGATTATTTCCATAGCTGCCCATGGTGGTTCTCACATCATTGCTGTTTTTAGCAGCTTCCTCAGCTATGGATGCAAGAGTATCAAAATACTGTTACTTGTCATTCCTACTGCTTCTTTTGACTTCGTCTTTCTCAGCATATTCACCTGCAAACTTCTCCTTCAAGCATTGACAGGCTGTAATCAACATCATTTCCATAGTTTCTTTCCTCCCCGCAATTTTTGTTAAATTGTTTCACTAAAAAAATCCAGTCTTCTCTCCGTTTCTTTTGGTATCCTATTACATCTCTTTACTGCTCAGCACACAGTTAAATATTTCATTGTCATCTCAGCTTAGTTGTCAAGTACGTTGAATTCATTTATTAATTGAATGAAAATTTTGAAGTTTGCTGCAATTAAGACATTGTCCTCTATTTGTACCTGTTCTGGCTTTCCTCGGTTTAGTTTCACTTTTGCTACATGGAAGTGATGGCCACCACCAACGTTTTTTAAACCGGACATCACTGAGTGATGATATGGTCGACTTGGGAATCTGTTCTTTCTTATTGGTTTTTCTTCCTTCTATACTTCTTTAGTCTCTGTCGTTATTTCTGAGGCAGTCTTTTCTTTAACAGTTTTGGCCTGGTGAGAGCCCTCTTCAGTAAAAAGTTGATCTTTTAATCTACAGATTAAAGTGTGCATATGGGATGTTAGTTTATTGCAAGATGTGACGTTATATGGACGTAGTATTGTGTTGTTGTCTTGTTAGGACAAGATATGTAAGCATCTACAAAGTAGATAAATTGGTTCAAGATGGCGCTGGTGTGAGTGTGATTTATTAGTTCTTCTCTTAGACGTGAAACACAACTGCCTGATTGGACATTATCTCTCCAGTTCATACCTTGTTCAATCTTGGATCCCCCTCACGAATTGTGCTCGCGGTACCGCACCTTGTCTGAACTCTGACCTTGAGTTCATAAGGTGATCGTTCGTGGACAAACTCATGTTAATACGACTGTCACTATTGGTTTTTCAATAAGAATGTATGAATCTCTTATCTGGAAGAGGGTACTTCTAACTGTAAGCCAATTTTTTAGTTTCACAAAAGTCAGAAAGTCTTCTGTTGTCATTCATGACTCCCACTACACGTTTTCCTAAAGTGCTTTAATACTTCCAGCTCTCACTGCTAACTCAAGATTGCATTGAGGTTACCCGAAATGATGAGCATGTCATGTTCTGGGATCTTTCCACAGTTGCTGAAAGGCTGTAGAAGAGCTCTACTTTAGTGTCTTTTTCTGCATCTCGTCCACAGCTATGGATATAGAGCAATCTAGAGCAATCTTTCATTCCTTGGATTCCACTCTATTAGAGCTTTTGGGGACTCCTTAAATCTAAGGGACACACTTTGTAGATAGTTGCTGTTACTCCGGTGTGACCAAATAATTATAGCTATTAACAGTTGTATTCCAAGCATTTTAAGTCAGTATTCATGCATCTGTTCAATGGTCTGGGCAAGCTTCCTGGTTTGATATAGCTTGCATACTCCAGCATTTAATATGGATGGTTACTTTAGGTGTTTTTACAGGGCAGAGTAGCTGGGCCTACAGTATGCCTAACTCCCAATCTAGAGTTAAGCATTTGGTTTTCCTTCCCTTAGCACAAAGGTTCTGGTTATTTAGAGGTGCCAGACACTCCCTGCTTGCTGCTGTCACTCAGCTGCCAAAGCTTTCCCTGGAGCTACAATGACAGTGACCTGTTATATATGACTTCTATGGTAAAGCCTGTAGTTTAATGGCAGATATTACTCAGCACCTACCTACAGTGTATGTAGCACTTGTTAACCCCATTGAGACTACTTAACATTACTTTCAAGTGTGCAAGTAATGAAGGTACTAACTGAAATGGTTTGTGTTCCTTTGTTTTTAGATGTTTTAGTTGATATTGACTATTACTGTACATGAATTTTAATAATAAAAATTACTATCTGAAACTTAGTAACTTACACTAAAAACGGGATGAGCCTTGATCTGGTGAGCACCAGCTGCACCAAGACGCTTTTTAGGATCTTTTTCCAGCAGTTTTTGTAGCAAATCTTTAACATCAGGGTTGAGATCAGAGGGCATTGGAGCCTCCTTGCTTAGTATCCGCCTGGGAACAGAGTGTACATGTACAGGAACGTTAGTTTATATCTGTTCTCTGTGATCATAATTATAAACATAAAGTTCAAAAATTTAACATAAGTTAACTTAGTCCCTGTGTTAACAAAATGAATAAAAAATATACATCTACTGTACTGTAGATCTAAATACAGTACCATTGTGAATTCAGAATACACAGAAATGTTTCGGTGGGTATTTAACAAAAGGAAAAGTGAAACCCTGATAATAAAATGAATAATAAATCTTTGAATGACAATCTTTTCTGCTTGAGCTAAATCAGCCTTCCAACGTTACCATTTGTGTACTGTAAATGAGTACAAGCATCTGCTGCAACCTGCATTGGATTGTGGGTTCAACTTGGGGGAGTTAAAGACTTTCAACTGCTTGACTCTTCAGAAACCAGAGATATGCACTGGCTATATAATAAATTATTATGTTTTGAAAAGCATTTTATTTCTAGCTTGTTTTCTTGTTTATACCATATACCATATAAATGATGTTAGTTATTTGAAGCAAATCCATTAGGTGAAAAAGTTTTGTAAAGATGAACTGGTTCACATTTTTAGCTCATTTATGCAAGCAATGAATGAGTATCGTGAGGGTGAAATGTTGATGGAAGTGGACAGTAGTCGGGAGTAAAAATGTTTTTACCACCCCTCACTGCTTTGGCTTAACAAAATAACAAATAATCTTCAATGTTGCTGCAATAAGCAAGTGCAAAGATCAAGAATAAAGAATGCTTGTATGCTGTTATAAATAAATTTAAATATCAAAGCAAAATTTCGCTAATTACTGCTAGATTACCAAATATTCTGGATCTACAGGAATTCAACCAAAAGCAATGTAAACATTGCCCATGGTATGAACTTTTTTTAAAAAATAAACAATCGCCCATTACATGAATGAGCTACATGGCTCTAAGAGTCCTTTGATTTTGTAAAAACGTTTTCCAATTTTAATTTGATAGGCCAAAAAATGTTGATCTTTATAGTAGGGTTATCAATATTGAGAAGATCAATTCCACTTACTTTGATATGTCTGATTGGCTATTTTTCTCTCCCTCTACAGTAAAGGGGGAAGCTCCAGTGAGCAACTCATACATCAATACTCCCAGACTCCACCAGTCAACAGCCTGTTATTGTGTAGTAGGAAGGAAAATAGGACAATAAGACATTAAAACAACCACTAAAAAGGACTAACAGTGTGGAAAAATTAATGGAGAAATCCAGCAAGCACATGATAAGAGATTAATGAAAGTAAATAAGAGACTTGACGGAGGGAAAGTTAATTCTCTGTCACAATGACTGACTTCTTAGGCCACGTAATTGACAAGAGTGAAGTAAAAGTTGGCTCAAGAAAATAGAAGCCACTACAAACACAAGCAAACCAACAGACTGTAGGACAGTAGTTGAGGAGACTCCTACACATATAGTTAATCAGGTGAAAAGATATATTGAGGGCCTTGCTGATAGGACAAGTCATTAAGAGATCTTTTAAATAAGAGCAGTGCTTGGCTATGGAACACTGCTTGGCAGAAAACATTTGCCAACATCAAAGCAGCTCTCAGTAAAGCAGTCAACACTCACAATTTTTGACCCAGAGAAGGAAACAAAGGTTTGAGTGGATGCTTTTTCATGTGATGGTCTTGGCACAATCTTGATGCAAAGAGATATGATAGAGACAGAACAGCACTTCCCTCAGGCAAAGGAAAAAAGTATTGGCAGTGACATGGCCTTGCATAAGGTTCTCGGACTTCCTTCTTGGTAGAAGTATTTAGAAACTGAAAACAAATCACTTGTTTTTCTCATAGATTCAAAGAATCTGAATGAGATGCTACCAAAGATACAGCCTAGCTGCATTTGAGACTTCTGCATATCACATGTAACCTGTTCATTTATATGCATTGTCTCATGATCATGCACCAGTAAATCAGTCTGATCATAAAAACATACAAAATAAAGAGATTGAGATTTTTTATGTGAACAATATTCTGACTCCAGTAACTCCCAGTTATTGATAAAAAGTTACTGAGTGAAATATGAGAATGAGATACTGTATGTAGGCAAATTGCAGCTTATTTCTGAGGTGGAAGGCCAGACAAAGGAAACTTATGAAGAAATCTAAGTACAAACTGAGAAGCAAGAAGTGAAATTAACATGGTTAATAAAGGACTGTTCATGAAAGGTTCCAGACTCGTTATGTACCATCATGAAGGCACCAGGCACTAGCTTAATGTTGTGCTTGTGCAAGAAAGTCAGTTTGGTGGTCAGGTCTGACCACAGAGATTCAAGATACTGTATCATAAGCAAATGTCTAAAGTGCCCTGAAAAGAAAAATATAAGACCAGAACCCTTCATCCCTGCTCTAGTGCAAAGCAACCTTGGAAGATTGTGGGTGAAGATCTCTTCAACCTTGTTCAAAGGCCATACCTACACCTAGTTGTACATTAAAATGGTCTACCTGCCAACCAAACAAACATCACAGAGATCATTAAAGCATTAAAATCTATACTCACTAAACATGGTGTTCCTCAGACAGTAAGATCAGCCAACTGTATCCAGTTTGCCTTAGCAAAAGTTATTTCAAGAATTCTCAAAGGATTAGGATTTTAAAAGTCTGACTAGTAGTCCCAGATACCCATAGTCCAACAGAGCAACTGAAGTGTTTCTAGCATTTTGATCAACACAAGTTGAGAAAAGTCACAGTTCAGCTAAACTGTTATCTGGTCATAAGATAAGATCTAGAGTTCCAGTTGCAGAGTCTGAGCTACAGACTAACTGGCTAAATTGTTAGATATGCAAGGAGAAGAGAGTGTGCAAAGGCAGCAGTAGAAGCAAAACTCTGATTCTCATTGTGGAGTGAGAGAACTACCAGAAGTTCCATAGGATCTGATGCGTAGGTTCAAATTTCAAAGTGCCTGTAAATAATAGGCATTGAATCAGCATAAACACCCCATTTATAAAAAGTTAAGTAGCCCTAAAGGAACTATTGCAGGAATAGGGAATTCCTAAAAGTCTTATTCTTCAGTACACTAAGAGTCATGAAGACAAGGCTGGAGCTGAAACAGGAGCTATCACTAATTCAGCTAGTACATGGAAGGGAGGCTGCTGTTTCTGTGCCAGACATGAGGACACCAATAGCAATTAACAACCACTAACAGACTGGACCGAGTTAAACCACCTGAGCAGTTGAATTTGTAAACTGTTGATAAAAACATTTGTAAGTCAGAACAATCCAGAATTATTACATGTGAAACATTGTTTTAAAAACAAAAGTCTTGATGAAACTTGATCTCCTTAAAAGTAACAAAGCTCTCTGGTTTATGCCCCTTACGGCCAGCCAACAGTTTAAATGTTGAGTTTGTTTTCCCACTAGTTAGAAATGGCGGTTTATTAAACTAGTAGTAATCCCAGATTAGAAAGTGTGTTTGACATAATGGTGTTGAAAAATTGACACAGTTTGTTAACATATTTTCCTATTTGTCATTAAAATAAATTTGATAACTTAAGGCTTTGTTTCTTCTTCAGTTTCTCCACAATTTTTAATATGTTTTAAAAACACAAAATAGAAACAGTTGTTGTACCTCATTAATAATTCAAAATGGCACAGATTTGGTACAAACCCCTCCAAAAATTGAGAATATTTACACATGTAAAAGCACAGAGATCCCAAGTTCACCACATGCAACCCAAGATTAGGGTTACATTTTCCAAACGTCGAACACAATAAACATGTTATGACTTTAGTTTGCAGTGAGTTAGAACCCTGATCACATAACAGAATGGTTTTTATATTGTAACCAAACTTGAGAAAAGTTCTATGCATAGCAAGACTGGTGCACAATAATCACATGATCTGAAATCACTGATAGTATCTTCAATGATGTAATCAACCATAAAAACACAAAAATAAAAATGTTGGCAAGGAAACATTATTAGATACCTAAACTTCGAAGACGATGATTCCATGGAAAGGATATGCCTAGGGGGGAGGGGCTAAGGACTTCCAAGACGTACCAAGGTAATCTACACTGTATGCAAATGAAATGTAAAACTTTCATCTTTGGTACTCTAAGCAGTACAAAATCCTTTTTCACCCCTATGTGGTTTGATGAACATTCCCATTGCCAAAAAGTCAGTAGTCTCCCCATCAGGATGATACAGCCATGTATGTAATCCTGACATGATTTTACCTATAGTTACTTGATTATGAAGTTATAGTCAACACCCCCATTTAAAACATTTTAGTTTAATTTAGGATTTCCCTAAAGATCACTATTAACAATAATTTCATTTGTAACATTCACCTACCTTATCATGGCCCCTATTTCCGCCTTTTACAACTTCAGGTGCCATGTATTCAATTGTGCCACAAAAAGAATATGCTCTCTCACTCTTAAATGCACATAAACAAAAGGCCATACATTAGTTTTTTATTTTAGCTTCAAAAGAAACAGGAAGAAAAAAACAAACATAAAGAACTTTTTATCATGGATGCAATAGTAACAGAATACACTTACAGCACTAGAAAAATGGAGGGCCATAAAAACTAAAATGAAACTATCCTTATGATATGAAATTCTCTAAAGAGCATCTCTAGGTGGTGCTTGAAGAAAATGTTATTCAGTGACATTGTCATCCCATGGGCGGATCCAGGAGTTTTAAAAGGGAAGAGGAGGACAGGGGGAGGGGAGGGGGGGGGGAAAGGAGGGCAACTTCTGATTATTGAACTTTAATTTATTCCAAACTTCTTCGAAAACTAGTGTCCATAAATGTCCTCAATGGCTGCTATGTACAACTATATCTTGTTTACATTTTAAATAGAACAATTGCGTGCAGGGTTATAATGTCAATGATTCCATGCAACAGTTTATTCGACCCCAGGTCATTACCAAATATGGGGAAACCAGGGAGATGTCCATATATGGAAGTAACCCACACATGCACTTGAAACAGCAGTTTATTTTGTTTCTTACCCATGTACTTTTTAACCACAAAATTATTTTTTTGATAAAACGTCATTAATTGAAATTGAAATTGCAAGGGAACTGGAGCCAAGTCTAACAGTAAAAACGAACAAAATGGCAGCAGATATAGATTTTTAGATTTTTACTCAATTTAGGGGAAATTTGAGGCAGTGTCGGTGTAAACAGATTAAGACGTTTTATTTAAATCAAGACAATAGACAATGGATGAGGTAAGGTTAACTTTATTTCATAAATTCGAATCTTGTGTTCCTATCACCCATGGTCCTACTGTGGTTGGCAATATCTTTAACACTGGAAAGAATTACATTAATTTTACAGTTCTGGCAAGCTAGAACACTAAATTTAATAAGCCTTAGTAATCCAGTGTTCTTGCTCACCAAAAAAAAAAACAGGCTGCCTTAGTTTTTACTCTCCGGTCCTGAACAAGCATCTCCTTCCCCTCCCCCCAAATATTTTCTGAAAAAATTTTTACCCAGGACATTATAATTTCACCTTTTCCCTAATCACAAATTTTAAAAAAAAAATATTAAGATAGGCTAACTCTTTTGACCACTTTGAGAGACTGAGTGCCTACTTGTACCATCATTTTTAATGCTTTTTTTTTCAAAACATTTTTATAAATAATTTATTGAGTTTATATTGTTTAATGTTATGAAAATGTTTTCAGTGCTCACACATTTGACTAATTCGTAATATTGTTCAGGAACCTGTTGTTGTTATTAGCTCTGTATTCAAACCTAGTTAAGTAATTGGGTATAAGTAACAAAATTAAGCATTAAAAAGAAATTATTGACTCCCATATATAAGTCTAATTTTTTATCATTTAAGGTAAAAAAATCTAATTTTTTAAATGCAGCGAATTAAAATTCAAGAGCAACTATACCATCAAATCTTTGTTTGTTTTGGCTTAGAATACAAGTATTTTACAGGACAATTGAACTATTTGGAAGACAAGTGCAATTTAATGAAAATGTTATTTTCACATGGACAAAAAGATTAGAACTGGAGGCAAAAAAACTTTGATGTGGGAGCAAAATGACCCACAAAGCAGGCGAAAGACTTGGGAAGAAAGATCATGGTCAGAAAACATCTACATACCATATTTTTAGGTTCATAAGAATTGGTTTTAAACATGTTTGGTGCTTCAACATGTAGTCAAAACTCAAAGAGGTGTTTCATTTTATAGCCAGGTGCATAGTTAGTGTTTAGAAAAATAAATATGCAAATTAGATATAACCTGCAAAAGAACATGAATTTAATTTTCCATTTGGAACACCAAACGTATGATTCAATGTACCACAGGTAGCCCAGTAAACACAGACATTCCACATTATGAGAAGTGAGCTGAACAGTGAGCTACAAAATCACATACATTCGCAACAGTAAAATCTTACTTATAAATAGAAAATCTTCACGGTGAAAAAAATTAGGTGATTGACTCTTGGCCTGACATAACCGCTAGTACTGTTGTTTTGATATATAAATGAAATCCACCATCAATACTTCGTGGTCATTTCAAAACACCACAATCTTAAGACTTCAGTTATACAATAGTCCATTCGGGTCAGCTACTTTTTGGAATAAAAAAATATACGATTTTCAGATTACACTAATATACATGACTATTGCCCAGACAAATACAATTGATGAAATTCTTGGTAACGAAAAGATTTAACTATTATTTTTAAATTGTTGTTTATACATAACAAGACAAACGTAAACACGATCGACAGTCACCTACCGAGTTGGTAGAAGAGAATTCTTTGCTTAGACCGAAATCTGTTAACACAACATGACCTTGGGAGTCCAGGAGAATATTTTCCAGTTTAATGTCTCGATAAATTATTCCAAGCTGCAAAAAACAAAATATATGTAATAAATACTTATAAATAAAAGCTTAAATTTTCGACAGGCGTTATTAATACAAAAATGGCAATGATATCGTGCAGACCTATAGGCCTGCTGGTGATTTGCAAGGAAGGAAATTTATCGTTTGCAATATCTACAATTTAATCAGGTAAAAACAGTAACCATTTTACTCAGAACAACATCACACTTACGTCACTTTACTCCAGGTTATAGAAGCAATGTTACTTACTCGATGTAAATGTTCGATTGCAATTATGATTTCACCGATATATATTCTAACTTCGTCTTCGCTGAATTTTTCTCGCTGGTACAAGTGCGTAAACAGCTCCCCGCCATTCACATAGTCTGCAACAGAGATAATCAAGGGTTTAAACCTTCGATCTGGATTCTATAGTACAAACTGACGCCGCCAGACGAAAACCTGAACTTTCTGGCTAGACGATATAATATTTGTTAGGTCTTTTGAAAGGCTGAAGCTCCACAGATGCAGCGCTCTGCCTGTCGCGACTTAATACACGAGCTCCATCGATCATGGATACGTACATAACAGATACAAAAACATGAGCAAAAATTACTAGGCAATGGCCCCTAGAATTATGTTACTTTTATTAATTGTTCAAAGAGCACATACCCATAATAAGATGAAGTTTCGCATCGGTCTGAAAAGCCCAGTGAAGGGTAACCAGGAATGGACAACTGCGCACTGCTTCAAGAACCTGCCTTTCCGTGCGGGTATGTTCTGCCGTTTTGGATTTTTGAATTATTGTAGCTTTCTTAAGCACTTTCATAGCAAACAGACAGCCATCACGATGACCTCCTCGTTTCCTAACCAAAAACACCTTTCCATAAGCTATCACAAAAAAGAATACATCAATGTTAGCTCATCCGCAGTGAACTTGAAGCCGAAGAAGACAATTCACATCACCAACAAAACATTATATTTTTGTAAAACAAGATAAACGATGTTACCTCCCGTTCCGAGGACCTTCAGCAGCTCAAAATTTTCTAGTCCGACTTTTTCTTCATGTCCTGTCAAGTTAGCTGCAAAAATGAGCACAGATCGACGCAATTAGATTCACAAAAAATGAAGTCACTATTTTGTCTGCTGTAGACTGTGGTGTACTGACGAATCAAAGAGGCTACGGCACGAAACAGTAAATACCATTTTTCAGCTCATGGTGAACAAGTTCCACGTCTGGATATCCATTTGTCGTCATTTTTAAAAAATGCCGGTTAAAATAAAAGCTTTAGCATTTTTTTGTCGACGTTTTAGTTGGAGTTGTTCCTAACATTTCGCTTTGGAAGCCGAAGATTCACTTAGAACAAGGTTGCGGACTCTCGAATCCCTGTTTCCAAACGAGCTGATTGGCTAAGCAAAGGCAATGTATTTTGTCACGTGACAATATATTCCCTGATTTGATATGTTCACTTCCGTTTCCTCTGTTCGTCATATTTTGTCTGCTTCCTGAAAAACATGAATAAATTGCAAACACTTTCTCTATATTTGGGTAGAGGTACCAACTGAGCGGAACGGTCAAATAACATTTACTCCGTTTTTTAAAATTGCTCTCTTGCAAATCTGCAGCTTACTACAAAGAAACATTGATATTCTTATCCACTAAAGTCAAAAGTCATAATTACTGAATTTAATGAATAATGGCGTATAAATTTCATAAATCGTATCAAATGAATAATCGAAACGAAAATAACATCCGCACTTAATCAGCTTGCAAATGCAATTTGTATGTAGCACTACAGTTTTGTTCTGTAGTATCAAATCGTATAAGCCAAGAAAGTACTTAAAATTATTTTAACTGCGCCACAACTTGCGATTGCACGAGTACAGTTAATAAGCATTCCAATTGAAACATATTGGTCTTAGTCTTATTTGAATAATAAAGCAAAATAACTTGGTTCAGAATAATAACGTGGTAGAGCAGAAATGTAATTTCCCCGGGGAGGGGGTACTTTGGGGTAAAAACGATAGGGATGATCGTGAGAAAATGTGAAAAAATACCCTAAAAAATACCAAAGCGTAAAATTTTTCGTCCCTAAAAAATACCTCATAGCAATAATTGGTCCCTAAAAAAACACTAAAATAGGAGGAAAACGAAAAAAAGACTTCGTCATTTCGTTTTTGCACCCCTAAAAAATACCGTTTCATTAAAATATCTCGATTTTTCTCTGAAAACCCCT
>JAOBAY020085268.1:0-10524 GCA_025331085.2 Zoanthus sociatus
AACTTAACCTCGGTAAAGCAGTATGTTTTGTGGTCCCTCGACGGCCATGTTTCCCTCGGCTCTGCCTCGGGAAACATGGGCGGTCTTGGGCGCACAAACATACTGTTTCCCTCGGTCTCAGTCAATAAGTGTTAATTATAAATAGGCCCTAAAACTTAAGAAGTTACGGGAAAAAAAATCCAGCAAGAGAGTGCGCAAAAATTACTATAAGCAACAGTCACAGCCAAAATTACTTTTTGTCTCCTGCATTATATTTTGCTTCTACTTTTTTGTGTGTATTATTATTACTGGGTTATTAATTTATTGTAACAAATAACCAATAATTTAATTGAATAAAATTGAATTGAATTATTGTCTGTCAAAACTTAAAATCCCCATCATTGTATTTTGTGCTATTTTTTACGTTTAACTGTGGCAATAAAGCAATTCTGTCTTACCTTCTAAAAATAACTCTAAATCTAAAATTAGTTGCGTCTGAGACTGTTCATACAAAACCGCACTTTGATAACAATTTAACATGCTATTGTAGCCCAGGTTGGCAACAACTGCTGTGTTGCTGCTCTTTCATACATTTGATTTTAGTCAAAGTGACCAAATTCTCGAATCAGTCAATGGCAGTCTGTGTTTTGTCTAGTGAAAGTTTAGGTATGTAACAGTTTTATTTTTTGTTTATTTGCTGTTATCACCTGTTGACCAGTCCCAGGTCAATGCTATTCTTTCAGGCCTTAGTAGTAACAAAGCCAGCCGTGATATACCTAATCACTTTCTCAAGCTTGTTATTCGCTCTTTATCTATACGTCCTACCCAAATCAATAATGAGTCTATCGAATCTGGTTTAGTTCCTGATGTCTTTAAAATTGCCAAAGTTACTCTTATTTTTAAAAGTGGTCAAACTACTGATCATGGCAATTATTGACCTATTGCACTACTTTCTCCCTTTTCTAAAGTACTTGAAAGACTCATATATGAACAATTAATAATATTTCTTGACAAACACAATATTCTATATAAATACCAATTTGGATTTAGGAAGAATTTTTCTATAGAGCAAGCCATACTTGAACTTACCGACAACCTCAAATCCAGTGTTGATCCTGGTGAACATATATGTAGCATTTTCGTAGATTTATCAAAAGCTTTTAATACTGTAGACCATCAAATTATGTTAAAGAAACTACACAGATATGGCATTCGAGGTACCCCCCTTCTCTGGTTTGAAAGCTATCTTCGAAATAGCAAACAATATGTTAAGATTGATAACAATAAATCTAAATTACTGAATATTCAATGTGGAGTGCTGCAAGGCTCCACTCTTGGTCCACTTTTATTTCTCCTTTATATTAATATTTTAATGATTTACCTAACTGCCTTAGTAAATCTAGTGCTAGAATTTTTGCTAACACAACTCTCTTCTACTCTTCAAAAGACCCTCTAGATGTACAAAATACAATGCACAATTAAATTTCAAAGTCTTCTCGATTATTGTACTGCTAACAAATTGTCTGTTAATTTTAAAAAAACTAACTACATGGAAATTGCTCCAGCTCATAATACAAAACAATTACCCGGTATTGAAAAAAATCTCTGTAGAAATTATCTGGGAGTTTATCTTGATGACAATTTTTCCTGGTCTTTTCAAATTCAGCATAATTATAATTAATAAACTGTCTAATAGTCTAAGTATTTTTTGTAAACTGCGTCACCTTTCTTTAGATTTGCTAAAACAACTCTACTACCCACTTTTTTATCCCTACTTACAATATGGTGTAATGAGTTGGGGCAACACATACAAAACTAGGTTAACCAAGATAAAGACCAAACAAAATAATTGTGTACACTGTATTGTTTTTGGCTCGTAAAAGGGAAAAAAATGTCTCCCGTATTACAATCTTCTTGAAATTCTCAGATTTGACAATATTTAAAAATATAAAGTTTCATTAATTGCACATAAAATATCTAACAACTTAAACGAGACTCCTGAAGCTTTGAATGAACTTTTCCTCAAAGAATCTGATGTCCATAGTTACAATACCAGGTATGCTTCTAATTTGAAGTACTACAGACCAAGAGTAAGAACTAATTTTGGCATTCGTACTTTTAAGTTCGGTATATTTAAGATCTATGAGATTCCTGCTTCCCTTAAAACATTTCATTTCAACCAGTTTTAAAAATTCCATTGTAAACTTTTCTTTTTGAGTAAACAAATTAAGTCCTAAACACAGCAAATATATTAACTCTACCGTCCGTGACACGACAACTGTAATGTAACTGATTTTTAATAAATTATTTACTTCCATGGTGGCCAGCTCGAAAGCTTTGCTCATCTGGCCCACCTTAACTTCCTCCAAAAAATATTAGTTTTTTCTGTCATTTTATTTCAATTATTCTGTCTCATTGCTGTTAATTTATGTATAAGATTATTAATTTTGAAGTGAAAAAATAATAAACTAAACTGAACTGAACTTGGCTTTCTCAGGAGTTGATGTTTGTTGTTTTTTTAGGGGAAAAGGGAAAAAAGGCAAGGCAGCATTCCGCCAAGCTTTTGGTAATGTGAAGAATTTGAGATCCTTTATAGGAAAAAAACCTTTGCTTGCACTGACGGCAACTGCGGACAAGTCATTGAGACAAAGATTATGCAACCTCCTTGGTTTCAAAGGGCATAAGGAACTGATTATCAGCCCTAACAAAGAGAAGCTCCGTTTCTCCGTTATTGAAGGTGACAAACGTTTGAGCTGTTTTGATTGGCTAGTAGAGTTAATCAAGGAAAAGAAGGTACAAACTCCACACACTATTATATTTTGTCACACAGTCAGTGATATTGTAATGGTTTTGAGCACATTGTTAATGAAGCTTGGTGATAATGCCTACCTGGAGGGAGGAGAACCAGTTCCCAACCGATGCATTCTGGCTGTTTATTATTCAGCTACACCAGACTCTGCTAAAAATAGGGTCATAAACTCTTTTACTGGTAGTGGCTCCTCAAGAGTGGTGATAGCATCAACATCCCTAAGCATGGGGGTTGACTTCCCCCATGTTAGGTATGTTATACATTTTGGCCCAGGAAGAACACTTACAGATCATTTGCAACAGGCAGGGAGAGCTGGGAGAGATTCCGAGAGTGCCTATAATATAATTACATACCTGGGAAAGCATTTAGTAGAGTGTGAAGGTCACATAAGGAATGTTGTCAAGAAAGATGATTGCATAAGGAAACTACTGCTGTCCCATTTCACTGATGATGATTTGACTCTGGAACCAATGCATGACTGCTGCAATCGATGCCATGCCCTTTGCATATGTGATGGAGACAAGTGTGCAAAGGCTTTTTTTCCATTTGATAAATTGCCTTCTAAATCTGAACAAGCTGAAAAGGTGCGTGAAGTTACTGATTATGATAAAACTTCCCTTCGCGATGCACTAAAAGAAATCAAACAGTCTCTTTCCTCTTGTACTAGGGCAACATTCTTTGATGCGTCTGGCATTTTGTGCCATGGATTTTCAGATAACATAATTGAATCAATTGTTGCTAATTCAGACAAGATATTCACCTTGACTGATCTTATGGAATACAGTTTCATTTATTCCTTGCAGTTAGCTGTTATGATCCTTGAAGTGTTTTATGAATTATTTGAAGATGTTACACTTGACACTAGCCTCTACAGATTAGCTGTTGATGCAGGACCCATTTACAATACACTTAATGTGGATACATCTACCTAAGACTGGTAATTATGACTGGTTGGTCTTTGACTGGCTGAACAATTGTTACCCTGCCAAACAAAGAGGGACCTTATACCTAACTCTATATTTGCAAGAAAAATGCCACAGAAGTTTGAAATTCCAGAGTACAAACTCTTATAATTAAGTTTAGCATTGAGATGAGCAGATTTCCAAGATGCCTTTCAAAAACAGGATCAAAGAGATGCCCATGGCAGATACAGTATTTTGCTATCAAAGACTTCTCAAAACAGAAAATTGACAAAATATTGTGTAAGGTCCCTTTTTGCTTGGCAGGGCCCAAATAAAGGGGATATGCCAGTCATCTCAAAACTTCTAGGCAGCCAAGCTAGAGAAGTTCAACTATAAATAGGCAACATATAGTTAATTGCATGGTTTCTCATATATTTCTTTCCATTTCTTGAGATTATTTTTTGCCCAGACAAAAAAATCCCTATAGTCAATGTCAATAATGTTGCTCTTGAAGTTCTTAAATGATGTGTAACCCTCCCTCCCTGGTGTGTAAGTGAAGACATCTCCTTGCATTAAATCACATGTGATGGAATTCACAGTTTCTGTACTTGTCTTGATACCATGGTAGCCTGCGCGGAGGGATTTGCTGCATTCGTCATAAATGCTGTCCATAACTTTGTTTATGACTGTCATGCTGCGAGCACATCTCTGTGCAGCTGCCTCAGTTATTTTGCCCCCCATTGCATGTAGTAACTTCTTCACATCCAAGTTAAGGTGCTCCATGTGGAGATCAAGTGCAATATTGCCTCCCTTCTTACCCTTCTTGTTGAGAAAACGATTATGGATAAGCAAATGTGCTTCTCTTTCAGTCAGCAAGCCATAAATTTTGGCAAAAAATAGAAGAAGAACAAATGCATACTTTGTATGATTGAACCTGTAGTTAAATAAAAGAACAATCTTAAAACACCGGACGAGCCTATCTCCATCCCCTTCTTGTACTGCATCCATCATATTGAGTACTAGGAGACCACTCTGAAGCCTTCAATTGTGGTAGTTGTAAATTGGATCAGACTTCTGTTTGGCTTCTGTGTTGGGGGGTACTACATGTACATCATCATAGTTGCCTTGATGTTTTGTGCTTTCATGTCTAAATAAAATTTATTGATATTGGTTATTATAGAGTGCAACAGCAATGCTTTTAAGGCCTCATGAAACTGTTAGTGCAAGTACAAGACATTTAGTACAGTTCTAATCTTATAAAGTTGAAAATTTATCCAGAAGTTTAACTTCAGTGGAGAAATGTGTTTGCAAGGTTACCTTGTGTGCCTATTTAAAGCTCTTGAAAAGCTTTGGTTGTTGTGCAATGTTTTAATTTTCAATTATGAATTTCATTTTGCATGGAGTTTTTATTAAGATTCAATTCTCATATGAAACTGTATTAAAGATACCCTCCTAATGCCAAAAGACTCCACACCAGTACTGGGATTAACTGAAAAAAACTACCCCTCCCCTCCATTTTTGCCAAAAGACTCCAGTAAGACCACCCCTACCTCTCAATTTTTGCCAGTAGACATCTGGTTCACCATGGGAAATTGCCAATAAGCAAGATTTGGGAGTATTGGACATGTGTGACTATTACCTTTGTGAAATGCTGGTCTCTGATTGGGCACAAAAGTTTAACATAAATTTAATATCAGTCACATACCTCTTCCGGGTTGCTTTAGTGGTAAAGACATATGGACAGTTGTTGTTCCTGCATTTATAATAACCTAGTGCATCCCTGTCAATGTCTCCACCATGAGGGAGTTCTAGTTGATGTCGTGAAACTTCATGCCTATAAATAGAAATATGGAAACACCAACAAATTGTGATAAATAGTTCTGAACTTGTCAATTTAATAATAACAAGGTTCAAAATACTCTTCTTTCTGAAATTTCACTGAGGAAAAAATAATAGTTTAGCTCAAACTGTTATTCAAATTTTAATTTTTTCCTTTGGCATGCTTTGGTCAAATGAAAGCACCATTAGTGTTTCTCAGACAGTAAACTGAATATTTTTTTTAGAAATTATAGCATCGCATGTATAAACTTTACCACTGGAAAAGTACACTTCCTTACCTGACTCTACTTGAATGAAGTGGAAATACTGCACCACATCTGTCAAAACGACAAGTAAAGCCCTCCCTGTGTGCAGCATCAAGCTCATCAACCCTCCTAGCCACCTCAATTGGCTGAAGCACTTCATTGAGGAAACAATGCACCTCTGCATCCAACCATGATGCCTTCTCTTGCACAGTCCATTTGCTTGCAACAGGCACAGGTCGTATCACTGGAGTGTCTGCTGAAGATGAAAGAGTTACATAATTATCCACATAATACATACCATATTTATTTGTGTATAAGTTGAGCTTTTGAGATGTGAAATTGGCCTGAAAAGCTGACCTCGATGTATACACCATAAAATCATCTAGCTAATAGGAGAGACCAGTACTTATACTAATAAAGTGCTAATGAATTAGCATACCTATGTACTTTACAAATAATTGCATACAATAAATTCCTATTCCTCCTCTGTCTACCTTTAAATGGTCTATTAAGAAATCAGGCCTTGGATAGGAGGTGGTCCTACTTGTTCAAAATTGTGAAGGTGACCTGGGCATACATTACGTAATAATGGTCAAAGCAGTTTTTAGTAACACAATTTATGTTGTAGGTAATATTTGGTTTCAGTTAAATTTTGTTTTTAACTTTAGTAGTTAATTTTTTTCTAACCAGTTTTTTTTTTTCTAACTAGATAATTTTTTTTTCTAATTAGTTAACTAGTTAAAAAAATTAACTAGTTAAAGACAAAATTTAACTGGAATCGAAAATTAACTACAACATATCCAAAAAAAGGTGAAAAAGTATTTCACCTTCACGTTTCTGCATTCCAGCAAATGTCATCCATCTGGTAATTACATGTGCCTCAGTCTCTCTGTCAAAGAACTCCTTATAGGCATTATAGTCCTCATCAGGCCCTTTCTTAGCATTCGTTTTGCCAGTACGATTCATAGAGGCATAACTGGTCCCTATATCTGCTGCAGAGCCCTCCTTTACAAATAATTTGAAGAAAATCTTGAAAATAAGAAACAAAAATATTTATTGTTTGGCATGTTTTGACCCCCTTCTTTTATATTAATTTATACATAATTTTTTTTTAAGAGTAAAACTATGTTTATTAAATCAAATTGAAATTAAGTTTTTCTCAATTGAAATCCCTGAATGGCTTTTAGAATTTTTTCCTGTCTACTGTATATTTTTTATTTTACTTCAACCTGAAAACCCCATTGCACTTTGTGTCTCCAGCAGGTTAGTCCTATTTAAAATAATTATGCAAGTGATTAAAATACTGAATAATTTGGTGTGGTTAAAGTTTGAAAATAAATTAATAAAGAACAAATCTGTCAAAAATTGTTAAAAAAACTTCCTAGTATTTACACTATAACATTATTTTAGTCACCTCATAGCATATTACTTGCCAAACCAAATCCTGTCACCACCCTCAGGCAGTAGAAAATGAGGTAAAGTAGATCCCAACTCTAGCTAGAATAACTTATTACCATAAGCAAATTTTTGCCAAGATGCCAATCTGCAAATGCTGTTTCAAGACCACTCAAGCGCTCAGTTGGTGTGTCTGCTAGGGTGTTAGCTAACTGGGCATTCCTGGCACGCTCTTCTGTGAGCTGGTCACCATCCAGATACACTCTCTCCAAGATTTCAGCTTTGCCATCAACATCAGTAGTTGGTACAAATTTCTCCTGGATGTTGTGCATTATTTGGGCCATTTCAACAGCAACATTTGGATTTTTAAATTCCAGTCCCAATGAACACTAGATGACAGGAATAGGATACTGTGTAAGTGGAAAGATAAATGCATATTTTGCTCCAACTACAGCCATTTACAGTATTCAACTGAGTAAGCACCCACCCCCTGCAACAATAAATATGGCAAAAATTTGGGGGTAGGTTACTTACCTGAGCATAAATAGTCCCAATAAAGAATCTTAGTGTGTTTTTTTTCCCAAAAATACCGCAGTGCAAGAAATATCTGACAAGGGGGTTGGGTGCCTTCTCAATCAAATACACCATATCTGAAGAATATTCTTTTTATCATTAATGTCATGTTATTAACATTGCAAATCTTTGGGCAATACAATTGCTAAATTGCAAATATATTTACTTAAATTAATTTATATGTATTCTTATTCTATATTTATATTAATATATTATATTCATTGTAGTAACACATACCACCTCTGATTTTGTATGCATTTCAGTGGAGTACTTGTGGGGAATGTGATATTTCACTGCACTTTTGAATGGCTCATAAGCTGGTAAATACTGCACAAGGATTCTAGGAATCAGGATTGTAAGGTCATGGATAAGCCCAGCATGGACCTCGGGCGTTGCGAGGAATTCATTCATCTGTAGGTCCCCCAACGGTTTATGTGGGCTCACATCTGGTAAATCACACATCACACGATCTTTTACAGCATACATTTGGAACCAGTGCAGGGACTTGTTGGTTTTTTTTTTACTCTGAATCCGAGCTTTCTGTTCAAGGTCAATATTATCACCAACAATCCTTTTGATTAGATGAACAACAATAACAAACTTTCAAGACTTGAAAGGCATTAAAGCTTAATTTAAAAGTATGTGGGGAACTGAGGGATGGCTGTGAATAATGACACTTTAATCGGCTAACATGATCACACCAGCACTACAAGATGCCATGTGCCCAGAACAACAAACTCACTATGCATGCATGTCACTAATGTATGCAAAAATAAAAACCTGAAACATTTATACTTATGATCCCTATCCCTAAATTTAGGAGATCTTAGAGTGTCAATTTATCCCTTTTATGCAGTTTCAATAATTCTAGTTTTGGTCTTATTCTTGCCTGGACACTATACTGTTTGTCAATTGTACTGTGAAACATAATGATAAGCAAGCTTTTCCAGGGTTTTGGGTGGGACTTCCTCTTGCTCTTCCCAGCAATACAATGGCACTTACCCAGCAAGGGTGGGGTATTCCACATATATTTTCAGGTATAAGAATGATAGTCTCAAAAACAAATTTGACCCCCCACAAGATACCAAATTGGGTGTTTAAACAAAAGAGAGGAGAATAACAGTACAGTGAGATTGGATTGGACACCCTAAAAAATAAGTCGAAAGAAAATAACTATTTTTGCCTTTCACACATAAAAGAGACCAAATGCTCTGATTGTAATGCCTAATCTTGACACATCAATCATCCGTTACCAGTATCAGGCTTTCTGGGAAAGAGGAAGGAAAAATTATCATCCATTCCACAGAGCGCCAAATTTTCACGTACCTGTACCATTGAAGCCTCTCTTGCCTTAGTGATGTGACAGCAGATAACAAATCAGAATCTTCATACTTTATCGCAACCGCACCACTTGCCAGGGGTGGTAGAAGCTCAATACACGCCTTGTATGTTTTTTCATCGAAATATTTGCACTTCTCTACTGCATTTCTAGAGAAATCCACGGAGCACATATCCATGCTGTCCTGGGCGCTAGCACCTGTTTGGGCGACTAAAACTTCCTTCAGTAGCTTTTCACTCTTGCGATTTATTTCAATCTCATTCTTCCAAACCAAGACTTCGCTATCGTAATAGCGAGCACACGACTCCAATTGCTGGCGGACAGTATTTGGATGGCTTGCGAAACCAAGACGATGGAATAGATCGATCACCTCGTTCTTGCAACAACCAGCTGTGAGAAGAGTGTTGATCCTGTACACAAACTTTGATCTCGGGATCCATGTATTCAACAGAGCAGACAAAGCCAAACCTTGCTTGTTTTCTTCATATTTTGCACCATTTTTGCTTGTGCTTGTAATTATGGTATGTATACAAGGCATATGCTTCCGCGCGCTCTCTAACAGTTCTTCGTTATTAAAAGTCGTCAAGCTCAAGGGATCGCCGTCATATTTTGCGGGCGATTTTCCTCTGCTATAATCACGAAGCTCCTTCTTAACAATACCGCTAACTGCTTTCAGTAGTTCCCTTTTAAGCGGAGGAAACTTCAGTGCAGAGTTTGCGACGGCTTGATAGTTCTCAAGGCAAAGGTTTTTCACCATTGCAAGTTCCCATTTGTCTTCGCAGCCCCGTTCAAAAACTCGACAAGATTGAGGGTATCCAACAAAGACCTAAAAGGATAAACAAAATGCATTCGTTGACTAAATCCATTGAGCGAAAGGAAAATACATACTAGTTTATTGAAAATTTACGCATTCGACTCTCACCTTCACAATTGGCGGTAAATTAAGTTTTGGTCGGCAAAGATTCTTTGGGATATTCATCAAACTCCTTATTGTATCATTAACTCTTAAGAGGTCCTGGTGAACAGAATTATCATCATCCAGATTCTCCTTTCCAAAAAGTGATTTTTTGGTTCTTGGGGCCGCAGTAGTTCGTTTATCTGGAACTTTTGGGCGCTTCGCCGAAGGAGTAAGTCCCGTTGGAGAGCGCTCTTGAATATTGTTGGTTCTTGCACATTTAGTTACATTCTTCTCAGGAGTTACAAAGACGACAGAAGGTTTCTTTTCCACTTCGGATTTATTAATAAATGCTGCCTGCAATTCCTGAAACAACTTATAACAGTTGACTACTTTGCGGGCGCATTTCTTACACACTGATTCTCGATATCCTGGGACAACAAATATTCCTATACTTTGTAACAACGTCCCCAATACAACTGGTTTTGGGCCTAAAACACCGGAAAATTCCTTGTTGGTTGTCTCTAGAAATAGCGGAACAGTAGCCG
>JAOBAY020085278.1:0-10523 GCA_025331085.2 Zoanthus sociatus
AATTGTGTAGATAACTGCTGTTATATGATTCTTGCGCTACATTATGGCCATAGCCTCGTAAAATGTATGGAGTGATGAATGGCTAGTAAAAATTATGGATAATAATAATAATAATAATAATAATAATAATAATAATAATAATAATAATAGTAATAATAATAAACATTTTATTTAGGTATCAAGTCTTCTAGATGGCTAGAGGCCTACTACTTGCGGACACCATCTTTACCACTGTAAGGTGGACGGAGACCTTAAACTGTATCTTGCTGTTTGAAACTTTTATAGAATACAACAATATTATTGTTAATTAGATTATTAATAATATTATTAATAACTGTTCTAGCCGTTGGTGCTCTAATGAGCACATATAAGTTAAGTTCAGAACTGATTTGTAGTTTAAGTTGTTTCCAAGGCTCATTTTAAAATGTTCTTAGACAATAATCATGGTTTGCATGTTCAAGTTTTTTTCTTAGAGACCTGAGACTTTCTATTGATAAAAAGGCTCCAGATGAGGCAGTACGCAGGCGTTGTACAGATTAGATTGTCTGCGTGTACCATGCTTTTAAAGGGACGTGCACGTAGGGCTCCAATCTTGGCATAGGTTTTCTTGAGCATTTTCGTGATGAAGTGCTTAAGGTTCAACCTTGTACCCAGGCTTATTTCAATAACGTGATGAATACGTCAGTGAAATGAGCCTGGGTACGAGGTTGCTTAAGGTTACGGTACACTTTAAGCAGTGTTTTCAGTTTATAACATATCTTCTTTGTTTCACGTCACACACCCTTCAACCTATACATCGTTCGAAAGTTTATAAAATTCTCTAATTAAGGCCAGTTAAAAAAAAAAATCCGGTTTATCAGCGCGCGTACTGATTTTTGCCAGCGCATTGACTTTTTTTTTTAATGAAAAAATAGAAAAAGTCGAGAAACATTTTCTATGTTGCATAACAATTAATAGAGTGTCAAACCATCCGGTCGGCAGCATATTACGACACTTGATTCTCTTTTCTATGTATTTGTGTCACACTCGTTTAGCCATTGAAACTCCACCTTAGAAATGTCACTTTGTCCAACTTATTTTGGTAAGTGGTGGGGCAGATTTATTCCCGAACTAACTCAGCAGTCCGCAAAAGTATTAACCCTAGAAAAAAAAAACGGTCTCCCTCACTGAATTTTGAGAAAATTTTGATGATAAACCGGGAATTCTTTTTAAGTGGCCTAATGGTATAAAATTTTTTTCGAAACTATTTTGTAAGCGAGGACAACCTCGTTACTTTTGACTGAGAAGTTTTCTTTGCGGATTTCCAACTAACTAACATTTTAATTTCTGGAACATTTTTTAAAGTTAAAAAATAGTTTAACATAAATTCCAAAACGGTGTCAAGGATTTTGATAGCATGTAACATTAAATTTTTACCAGGGTTTATTAGTCGCTTTTGCTTCTTATTGATGACATCAATAAAAAACAAAAGCGACTAATAAACCCTTACCTAGCAATCAATTGCAAAGAACTAATTCTTGGTCACCGACCGCCATTTTATTTTCTTTGTTTCAGCCGGAAGCGTTATGGCTGATCACGTGTTTGGAAATATGCTAAAAAATTGTGATGAATCAAAGGCCCAGTGGAAGTTGTATTCCCTTAGCACGTTTTTCAAATTGTCATCAATAAGAAGCAAAAGCGACTAATAAACCCTTGATTTTAAAAGCTGATGCAACAAACATTTACATTTCCAAGACGTAAATGCTTAGAATTGACTTTATAAAAAGGAAAGACGATTGAATTTCCAGTTTCCTGACACTCTTGGAGTTCATGATATAAACTACCATTGTGCCACAATTTTATAGCGATAGTTAAAGAACTGGTTGAGTTGTAACTTGTTGTATATATATACTGAGTAACTGAAGTCAACTAAACTCCAACAGAATTCGCTGAAACTGGGTCAGGAGATTACTGAGAACATCAAGAAGACACGGTGAGTGTTTTTCTCAATCTTTATTTGAATTTAAACAAAAAATATCGTACTTTCAAAACCCCATACATTTTCTCTGTATTTCTATACTAAATTACTATTATGTTAAATATATTACTCATCGTAACCTTGGGCTACCTGTGGTCAGAGCAATACACTAGCAGCACGTGGTTTAACTCTAGGATCAGAAGTATGATCATCAACAAATGGAAAGGACAAAGCTGACATTTCGAGCGTTAGCCGTCCTTCGTCAGAGAAATACACCAGCAGCACGTGGTTTAACCAGCTTGTTTCGCTAAGCCCAAACGAGACATACTGAACACTAGTATAGTTGTTTCGTTAAACCTGAACGAGAGATACTGAACACTAGTATAGTTTTTCCCACCGGAATTGTATTATTTTGTATACATTTTCAAATTTTAGTTGTCCGTTATTTTTTGAAGTGTGAGTTTGAAGTTGTAAGCCTGAACTGAATCGCAGATTGCTAACCCGTAGGATTGCCACAGAAGTAAGTGGCTTTATGTATTTCTTCTGTTTATTTTAATTTGGTTTTATTTTCTACAGTTTTAGTTTTTATTTCTAAAGTATTTTGTTAACCGTAAATATTTGATTTAGATCGAATAAAAATCCTGAATCATATCCGATGTGTGGCACAGTACGTAAACCCTTGCTGGAACACAACTCTAGGCTCAGAAGTATGATCATCGACAAATGGAAAGCACAAAGCTGACATTTCAAACGTTAGTCCTTAGTCAGAGAAATACACAGCAACACGTGGTTTAATCATCGTCGAGAGGATGGTTGTAGAATATGCGGTAAAACGAAGAAAGACCCAGTTATGTTAAGAAAATTTTCAGAGTTAGCATGAATGTCGATTTTGAGCAAGTCAAGAAAGGCGCTAAAGTTTCCACATGTGTTTGGCGCAAAGGGTCAAATGCCCACCAGATCACTAGAGTTTATACTCTGATAAATAGCAACTTTGGCTGGAGTAAAAGATCAAAAGAATCGTTTTGACTCAAATACCCAATGGTTTGTATTTAATAAAATAATTATTGAAAACATAGCTACTTTCAATACACATCCCTCTTTTAAAAGTTCTAATGCTTTAAAGGAAACAAATCAATCACGTCCATTCAATATGACTAATTCTACACACGGATTTCGGTTAGTGAACAAAGTCTATTAGCGCATTTTACGTGAGACATTAATTTTTGAGACAGGTGGTGAATTCGAAGTCTTCAGCAAAAGCAAAAGCAAAAGCTCACAGGCCACAAGCTCTTAAGCTCTAAAACTCCACCACAACTAAATGCCTATAAACGATAGCATTACTTTAAATCTGAAGTAAGAAGAAGTAGGGCTAAGTAAAGCCAGAGTTCAGTACTCACCGATACCAATTGGTGATAGTCATCATCACATATAAGGTGGCCAAGAATAACATAAAGTGGTAGAATGAGTAACTGTATGCAACACCTTCTTCTTCATCATCCCACACTTGACCACGGTGCTCTTGAACCACGTTAACATCGTCGCCCCCTGAGGACCTCCCCTCAATCAGGGTAGTTGTCTCCAGCCCGCCAGTTGTTGCGGAACCATTGCTGGAGCTGAGGGCCAGCTTACCAACCTGCGAACTGCTGGAGCTTCTGATACTTGCATACATGACCATCAAGAACATGACGATTAGTCCAATGATGGCCTGGCTGTCCATGCGCTTCAGAGACTCACCTTCCATGTTAGTCGTGGTAGCAGTTACTTTGGTTCTATAAAGCGGATTGCAAACATCTGGACAGAAATGATGAACAAAGATAGATGTTTAACAAATTCTTGATCATTATCAAGAAAACTATCATATATTTACCAGATGAAATGCTATCATTATAGTACCTTATTCCCCTTAATAAACATTGTTCATGGTCTTGCACCATCATCTATGGCTGATATCTTTTCTTCCTAACAAGCCTCGCAAATATACAATCTAAGGAATTCTTCACTGAATTTAGAAATTCCTAACGTAAGAACCGAGCTTTATAGAAAGTTTTGCTTTTACTGGGGCTAAGATCTGGAATAATCTTCCTGATGATCTCAAGAAGGAACCATCTATAAATGCATGCTTTCACGACGAAAATTAAATTCATTAACTTTTGCATCAACAACGATTAAAGATTGAAATGTAATGAGATAAATTTGTTGCTAGTTTTACTATGACTATTATTATTGTTATTCTTGTAATACAGCTTTTGGGTAGAAAAGATTTTATGTGTTTTAGATACATAATCGTAAAATTTGACAAAACTACCGTGTATAAATAAAGTATTCCATTCCATTGCATCGTTGAGAAAAATCTGCTAAAACGTGGTCTAACTGCCTATGTTACTCAGATAATAAATTCAATAGTTACATTATAGTAGCTAGCATTAGTAATGTTTAAAACTGTTTAGGAAGCCTGACATTACCTGGGGCATACGACAGGGCTGACCAAGTCAAGAACACTGTGTAAAGTGTGATCACTGCAGACTGGAGCAAACCTAAAATAGAATGCACCCAAAGGCTCATTACAGAAATTACACACTCCATATACTATCATACTTTGTGTTTCAAAAATTGATGACACAGCAAATAAAATGAATTTCCAAGTTAAATTTCTGTCCGTGACTCAGAATCTATTTTGAGCCTTAAACTTGAGGAACACTTTCTTTTAACTTTATAACCAAGTTTCAAATTTTCATAGAGAATCGTTTCAGGAATAGAATCATATGTCAAAAGATGACTAGCAAACATATCAATTGAGCAGATGTGAGACATGTTTCCAAAAATACCCTAAGTCCAAAGTTATTTTTTTCACAGATCTTGGTAATTTTTATGCTGTCCTGAAAATATAAAAGTTGTAATAAAATGACGTTATGTCTGAGGTGGTTTAGTCCCAAAAACCTTTGTTCGTGCCCACACACACTCCAGGGTGTATGTCATATAATCTGGAATTTTAAAATTTAAGTTTCTCAATAGACTAACATGAGCAATCAAAGGAAATCAATAATTAATGATAATCAAAAAGCAAGTGAAGAAACAGATGTTTGTAATTGAACAGGATTGTAAGTTATTGCTAGGTTTATTCCATTTTGTTTATTCCATGTTGTTGTTGTTGTTGTTGTTGTTATTGTTGTTTTCAAGTAAAGATTTTTTGCTACAAAAAACAGGACTTCTGAAATTTCATGATTATGCAATTTTATGAAATTGACCCAAAATCACAAAATTCGTGAATTATTTTGTGTAATTTTATTTTATGTTCATGAAAACACACTAGAATGGAAAATATTAAATAACACTTTTTTTATCTTATTCGAAAACTGAGTAACTATTAGTAGCTTTCTTACCTCTTAAAACCAATTAAAAACCTTTATAACCTACCATTTTCAGAGTGATTAAAATAGTTCAGTGCCATTTTGGTTTAGTAACGAGGCCTTTTTGGCAAAGAAGCCCAGTAAAAAAGTCAAAACCAAATGCTAATTGGCTCATTCCAAGCGACCAATTGTAACTCTTCTATAAACTTTCTTTTTTAGATCCTGCTAAAGCATAAAATTACCTATAATATAGACCATTTTACAGTTCCTAAAAGGTAACCAAGCCTCTACATGAAACCGAGGCGAAAATTGACCTGGCACAGTTAGAGAGGTGGAAATAATTATCATAAGAAAGAAACATATTAGCATGTCTATTATTTCCACTTCTCTAACTGTGCAAGGTCAACCTTAGTCTCGGTTTCATGTAGAAGCATGGTTACCTTTCAGGAACTGTGAAATGGTCTATTAGTGTTACAAGGTAAAATTTCATAATTTTCCAAGCAATGCCATGCAGTTGTCTACCTATGCCACACTATTTGACAAATAATCATTGTGAAATGCCAAAAGCCTTATAAAAACTAGTGAAAAAAACTTTATAAGTTTTGCCAATCACAATGCAAGATTTTCAATCACCTACAGCACTAGTTGTAAGAAAATAGAATTAATAATCCATAACTGCTTTCATCCCATGCCTTAAAAAATACAGCCAATCAGAGACCTGGAAAGCGGTTGCATATTATGTGGTATCCAACAGGTAGTATTCCACCTGGTTTTATTTCCCACCATTACTTGGAAGCAACTATTGAAATGGTGCCAAATGTATGGGTAGTCACTAAAACATGGAACCACCCACAACCAGCCACAACCACCCAAAAACAACCAGAATAACCTACATTGAAACCCAAAACTGTCAGCAAAATTCAGTTATTAAAGTTCCTGTTAACGTGGGTGGTTTGGGGTGGTTTTGAGTTGTTCCATGTTTTAGTAACTACCCAAAACTATGTGTGTTTGTTTCTAATATGGCATCAAAGTTATTGGTCAATGTTGTGGAGGTTTCTTGCATAAAAAAAATTATTTTAGATACATGAAGAGTGAAGAAAAAACTGATGAAAAATCCATTAGAAGAAGAACAAATTAGTTAGTTGTATTTTCTAAGGTATAAGATAACCGGCAATAAATTAGTGTCCTGTCCAGGGGGAGTCGAAGATTCTCATCCGCTTAACACAACAGAAACTGGAGATAAGTGCCTGCTTTCTCGTGGGATACCATCATGGAAATGGCACTAGTCTTGTATTTTCTTCATATGCACACTTGCCTTAAGGCTCATCGTGTGTATACAGAAAATATAAGTGACATGTATGATATTCCACAGTATCACACCCAAAACCATTGCATAACTACTATGTATAACTATAGTACTTTTATACTAAATAGCTACCTGAACGTGGATGGACATCCTGCACTTTGGGATGAATGGACATTATGGAAGCAATGATGCACAGGATTAAGTTAAAGCTGATGAAAAACTTGTTTAGATGGCAGGAACTTTCCTGTGTGAAGTAAACGTACAAACAAACCACCCCTGCCAAGCTGACCCCATACATGATGAATGTAAACAATAACAACATCACTGCCCAGCACTTGGAACCAGTCTCTTCCATGTTCTCCACCCATGCACTGTTCCAGGAATGCGCAAAGTCAATTAGAAGGATAAGTTGTATTAGGATAAACAGAGAAGCTCCAACCAAACCAAAGTACATCCAAACTGTAAAGGAAAAACAAAGGTGGTGGTATAAACTTGATCAAAAATGCTTTGATAAAGTCCTTAGGCCAAACAAAAAAAGATGTATGTATGCACCCCCCAACAGCTGTAAAGGTCCACAAAGTTCACTTGTTTATAAAAGTACTTAATGAATGATTATAAAAGTACTTAATGAATAATAAAATAATGTTTACAACGGAAAATGATCATTAAAGCATATTTAGAAGCACTGTTATACCTGTAAAACTATCTCAATAATAAATTAGAATAAAATCTAATTTGCCAGTCCAATTACTCTAAGCCAAAAGTTATTTTTACACAAGCTTTATAATTTACTTTTATGCTGTCCTGAAAATATTAAAGTTGTGATAAAATGATGTCATGTCTGGGGGGGTTGGCATGGTCCCAAAAAATTTTGTCACACCCCCAGCAAAATTCCTGCATACAGGTCTGTTCCGTTTACCAACCATCTCAATTTTTTGGTCACCAACCCTACTTTCTTTATTGTCATTTCTGCTTTTCACATTTGATTCTTTTTGCAAGAAAATGTTTTTAGTTTCAAGTCTTTATTTTTATTGTAATATATAAACTAATTTTATTTTTAAGACTAATAAAAGCTTAGAAACAACTTGATTTGGTAACAATTGCTGTCCCGTAATGTACATGTACATTTACATCTATCAGTTGTTTTGACTTACAAAATTAATGTAAATTTACCACTTCTGCAGTTAGAAAAACTAGTTCTGGTAAAATAAAATTATTTAAGAATAATAAAAAAAAAATTAATAATTCTACCTACCTACCCTAATTTTTAGAGGCATGTAATAGGAAACATAGAGACGTCTATTATTTGGCCTTGTACAAAAAAACTATCAAAATTTTTTCTGAAAAAAAAACAATGGTTCACATGGCAAAGGCAAATTGATAGGTATGTTTTGAGAAAAGCATTTGAGTTAGAAGTGAAGGGAAAGAGGAAGCGAGGACAACCGAGGAAGACATGGAAAATGCAAGCGGAGGAGAGCAAGAGTGTTGGTTGGAAGGAGGATGCAATGAATCGAATGAGACGGAGAGTGGGAGTAGGAGAGATTGCTGCCAGAGTGGGGTAAATCTAGCCACCCTCGTTTACGGGGATAAACCCGGTTCAAAATTTGGATTGAATGATTAATTCCAGAGTACTGTTGGTTTGAAAAAGAAAAAATTAGACCGAGGTCCCAAATTTACCTTGATTGAACTTTCCACTGGGAATGAAGAAAGCACCAACAATAAATCCCACAAACAGTAAAAGTTTTATTGCCCAGAACCCATTCTGGAATCCACTCCTAGGATCCTTGCTGGATTTCACTCCATACATCATAAAACAGAAAAATAAGAAAAACGCAGCCAGGGCAAAACATACTCGATATACAGCCAAGTATCCCACAATATTCCCACAGTCAACCTTTGAATTCTAAAAAGGAAAACAATGTTAAAATAACCAGTTAATTGATGAACTGCACCATAGGACTAAGGACTAACAAAACTGCTGTTTCAAACACTCAAAGATCAGGATAATTATGTTGATGTGGAGAAATCAATTAATATAGTATAATAATATGCCTTTCTTTTCTTTTTCGTAACAATTCCCTTTTTTGTAAGAAAACTTTATTTATTTATCTATTAATTTGCACCTGTATTGCTGTCCATTAAAGTTATTTGTTAGTTTTTGCTATTACTTTGTCTGTAAATGTTATTTTGTTATTAATAGCATCCTCGCACTAACTCCACTACCTACTGTAGCTTAGCTATTTGCAGCCAGTGTGTGTTTTTTAATGTAAAATTGTAAAGTTGCTAATAAAAATTGAACTAAGGGAAGGTTATACGAAACTTGCATGAGATGTACTTGACTGTATGGAGCAGAAATATGGGCATTAATTGGTAAACTGACTGATTAGTATTCTCCGTAGATGTGATTGCAGGATTCTGAGATACATGGCAATAGGCTTAGATAAAAAAATCCAAATTTCTTTTAGAAGTTTTAGAGCCAAATGTGATTTTTAGAAAATTTAAGGATCTTTACGAAATTTGAAGATTTTTAGAAGAATACATGTATGTTTAGAAAAATACAGCCAATAGCATAAAAAAAAGTGTTTTTTTAGAAGCTTCTCCCACTGTTTCCAAGCGGGCTTCTTTCATGAAAATATCACTGGTCATCAGTTCAGCCAAAGGATAATGTTCCCAGGATGCCTTAATTGTCTTCATTATAAGGCCTGGAAGCACAGGATGGCAAAGAAGCTGAACATGGCAGAGTCACCCATTGAGGTCAATGTCGGTGCCAATGGGTGCCCTGAGTGTCCGGGCATCAATCAAGAATGAGATATAAATGATTTTATACATTCTCAAAGCACCAGCAATGAACTTGCAAGAAGACAAAAAACTTCATCTAACCAATGGGGTAATCAAAGAGGCATTAAAGTCAAACCAGCTGACTGTTCACTATTTTACACCATACTGTTGTTTTGAAAGGGAAATATTTAAGAAGATGAACAAATTGTTATTAAGTAAAAAATGATCATTTGAAACAGTTTGAAGGTGCATGCAATTTCAATTTATGCAAATTGCGTGACTATTTCAAACTGAAAAAGAGATACACTGTTAATCAAGGTTTTTAAAAGAAAAGTTAAAATTTTTAGAGATAAAACTGGAATATATAACATTTTGTGGATAATTTCTGGATACTTTACATAGATTTTTATGGCCATATTTGGGGACTTTTGTATCTAAGCCTAAGAGCAGAAGCAAGGTGGCAATGAAAATAATGATGAGAAGGATGAAAATAATGTTGCAAGTAATACAGAACTAGTTGTTCCGTTATCAATATTTTTATCTGCATAATCTCATTCATGCTGATGACATTATAAGTTAATGATTCTGATGAAAACACAAGAGAGCAATTGCAGAAGAAAACTTGTACACGCATAGTGTCAATAAAAATTGTGCTAAATAAATATGAAAAATAATTACAAATTTTATGTTTATAAGTATTATATAATTGTCATTGTTATTTATTATTATTAATCAACAAGGGTTTGGTGCTCAACAACTAAAAAATGTAACAAATTACACACTCCTTTTAGATTTATACAACACTTCAGTCATACTGAGTCAGTAAACAAGTGAATTACAAAGTACATATTTTGTTGACTTCTTGTTATTCTAATCAACAGTGATTTGGATAAACATTTACAAGTGAAAATTAATGATAAAAGTCTGACAATTTGGCAACATCTTGGCACTATTATCAAGAAAAACTAATAAATATGCGATTACAAGAGTAACTCAGAATCAAAAAAACAAAAATTAGCATTCAAGTTAAAAAAGACTTTAGCTCATGCTAATTTCTGTTTCTTAACCCTTTGACTACTGGGAGCTTTTGCGATTTTGAACGATTTTTTGTATCAAAACAATCAATCGGCTTTCT
>JAOBAY020085289.1:0-10520 GCA_025331085.2 Zoanthus sociatus
GTAAATATCATATTTTTTAAACCTCACGTTTGCTATTGATATATCATTAATAAACTTTATTATTATTATTATTATATATTTTATTTTTACATTTCCCATGGTGTCACGCATCTGCCAAATCTTTTTATTTTTATTTAAAATTTCTTTTTCGAAGTAATCAATGTTATTGGTGCAAATTATCTCTCTCTTTCTCGTTCTCGTTATGTGCCCTTGGAGTACAACGTTATATTCTACTGTCTTTATTCTCTAACTAAGAAGAGATAAGATAAAAGTCATATATAAAAGTGATGTTAGCTAGAAAGATTATATAATGACATAGTACCCCAAACCATGTAAGCAATCTGATATCCGGAGTAGCTGAGGCTTCGACCCTGAAAGACACGCAGATGTTAGGTTTTACATGATTTTTTAAATTTCAAAACCATCTGGTCCATAAAACTAATCAAGATGATTCGTCTTCCAAATTCACTGGGGATTGAGAGGATGCTTGATCATAAACAGAATTTTAAAAATTACATTGCTTTGCTTAATCCAAATTAACACGATAAATGACTCAAAGCATAAACTCAATATATTTAGTGTTGAAGTCGAGATGGCTTAACAAAAACACAGGATCGCTAAGTCAAAATAACCTCACCATAAGCCTTGCAGGAGAATAAAATTCACCCTTGAAAAACAGCTTTCTGGAATGATACAGAAGATAGACATGCCTCCTAATAAAATAAGAGAAAAAATAAATGTTTCAAACTAAAAGAAACATTTTGACTACCCCAGATGATATACACTTCTTTTAAAGTATATCTGAAACCGATGACTTTGACAATTTATAATAGTTAAACCAATAAATGAGGAAAGCTTCTAACTTATTGGTTAATGCGGTACATTACCCAAGACAGATTAATATGGAGCAATCGATGTCATAAATGGAATGCTGCGTTGGTGTTTCTACAGAAACAGTTTTTAAAATAAAAAAGGATAAATTTTTCACTGTAGTAACAAAGGACTCCAGCCCAAAACAACAGCATAAAATTCTTTTCACTACGGTGTAAAATTTATCCTTTTTTTAAAACTGTTCATATAGAACAAGTGACAAATGTACAATGTTTGAAACTTATTTATGATAGATCAACATGTAACCAATTTGTACAATATATAAAATGGTGATAGGTTGTATTTTTTCTGTGAGAAACCAACATATAACCAGATTGTATAGATAGACTTGCTTTACTTGCATGACCCATTTGAATTACATTTGATAAAGCTTTACAGTAGTAACAATTATTAAAGAAAACTAAGCTATTTAACAATAATTTTCAAAAATGATTCACAATTTTACAACAGCAGTAAATTTGCTAAATTGTTTCATTGTGAGCTAGGTCAGTGCTCTTAGCTCAAAACATTTTAAAATGAACTTTGATTAATGAAACGTAATTGCACAATTGCTTGAGCTGAGGAGAGTTATTTTTAATGTTTTTTATATTTAAGGTATTTATTTTGATTTCTCCAGTTATTTTGGTGAAAAACTGTTCACGTAAACTAGAATAGTACGTGCAGTGTAACAACATGTGTTCTTAATATATATCAAATCGTGACAGGTTGTACCTTTTCTGTGAGAGACCAACATATGACTCATTTATACAATACATAAAATGGTGAACATGTTGTACCTTTTCTGTGACAGACCAACATATGACCTAATTATACAATATATAAAATGCTATACAGGTTGCAACAGTCGAACATTTAACCGATATGTACAATATATAGAATGTCTGGAAGGTACTGCCTTACCTGTGACAGACCAGCATAATTATGGTCATGCAGTGTAATAAAATACAAAAAAAGGTGGAACGGTTGTACCTTACCTGTGACAGGCCAACATATGACCAATATGTACAAAAGATAAAACGGTTGACAACACCAACGTTACGAAAAAAGAGTCTACAAATAAAAACAATCATTAAATGCTAGTATTTCCAAGAACTTTATTTAGGAAGGCTAATGGTTCTTTTTGGTTATTTTAGTCATAATGTCTCGTTACTCACAATAAATTCTCATTCCAATGCCGTTAGGATAGAGCTATATGAAATTATAGCGAAAGATGATGCGACCTGCCGTTACTTTTTACAGCAGTCTCATTGATCGATTAAGTGTTTATATCTCTAGAAATACTGACATTCAGTTTTTACTTAGGATATCATTTTTTCCAATAAATTCTTCAACCTGGTGTGGCTGACAGGAGAATTATGTGGCATGTACCGAGTGGTATTATCTTTGTTAAATACTGGTTGGAAGTGCGTCTGCTAGTATCTCTACTGTCAAACATCCACGACTTTCATTGCTCAAGACTGAAACAATTTTGTAGTTTCAATTAAATCCGTATTCAAACAGCGATGAAAACACAATTTCTATTCTTATCCTTTCTAGTCCAAAATCTGGCAAATAAATTTCGTTATCAAGGATATTGTCTCAATTCCTGACTCAATACTAACAAAAAATAATCAATTTTAGTATTTTTCTCATATAAACCCCAAGTAAGCACCAAGTCTCTAGGGAAAAAACTAAACCGATAACCTTGAAACCTACATTTAAACGTATTTATTATGTCTAAAGCTTCGACTGAGGGGTTGGGAAGGACGTGCGCCATACGCAAATGACGTATAATTTTTAAATATGGCTCATTAGAAGGCCATTAGCAGGCCTAGACTGCGCCCGTGTCCCAGGCAAATCAACCGTGTAGATTTCTGTCATAATCTCTTGCAATTATAGATTGAGTTTTTGGATCGTTTAAATGTAAAGTAGACACAATGTACGATTCGTGAATAGCTGATTGTGCGTGCTGCTTTTCCTGTTTTCAAAAGTCCCTTTTGTGTTGTTGATGCCATGGCAGTGTTGATGCACTGTGTGTAGCTATAGAACTAACGCAAACTAGTAGAGCTTGCTGTAACTGGGGTGTAATATCATCTTCCGCTCTTAATTAAATAATTTTGTAAGTCACTTGACGACCACCACAGCCAGCGTGTTTTGCTGAGCAATCAGCATTACACAGTTAATTTCCCGCTTGTTTATTTGAATATTAGTAAACCTACTAAACGGTCTAACACGAATCCTGCATTCTGATTAGCGACTCTCCTATAGGTCTATTTGTGATAGCCTACTAGTAGAGAAAGATGGCGGATCAAAAAAGTAATGAGCCCCGTTTTGCTATGAAATAAGAAGGATTTCATCGATAATTTAATTTTTATATCCCATTTTGGCCGATTAGTAGGTTTATACTAAAACAATTAGACCTCTCGGCCTTTAGGACTACAAGCCTGCTAAGCCCATTCAGTCTACGGCCCCACGGGCTATTGACTCGTAGTCCATTCATCCTCGAGGCCTAATTGTTAACTAGTTTTTGTCTTTTATTTTATTTTAGGCAACGTTGTAACGATAAACATACAATGCAATGTAAGCATATGATGGTCACTGAAAACATGCAGATCTACAGTACAAATAAAAACAGATCTACACTTCAAATAAAACAGTCTATTTTTTGCTGTATGTCTACAATGTGTGGTTAAAAAAAAGTTTTTTATAGTACATTGAATTTTGGTTATGGCCCATAAATTTCAAAAATGGCCCTTTGATTTTCAGGGAAACGTGCCATTGGCTCATGGGCCTTTCAGTCCTTCCCAACCCCTGTAAATATACTATAATTTATCATAAATTAAATTAAAACATTGGAAGCTTTGATATGCGATTATTTCCTATTTATTAAACACTGAAAGATCGAATACCATTTCACATTCAGCTGCTAATCTAAGTAAACCGATATATTTCTAAACTAGTTTCCAAACCTCAACTATGAAAATGCTCGTGATCCTTTGTTTGTAGTTTTGCAAACAAAGTTAGCTAAAGAACGCCAGTCTTCTTTAGGTTCAGCAAAAAAAGTTGATAAAGTTGGACGTGCTTTAGAGTCACATGCATGTACAGATAAGGATGAATCGGCAATCACCGGCACGTCGTTGAAATGAGCGCACGTAAAATGATTGCAAAAAGACAAATTGCGCGAATGAAATAAAGAAAACTTCAAACGAAACCCGTAGCAAATTTGGATCTTATTTTGATTTAGATCAAGACTGACTAACAACGATGTTTCGTCTGCAGTTTTGGCGCGTAAAATCCTCGAACGCGATTGTTTAGAAGATAATAAACATTACCGGTTACATCGCAATTGCAATTTTATTCTCATTAATTGAAAATTACATTGGAGAAAACATTTTTTATTGGGGCATTGCAAATTCCACCATTTAGGAAAAAGCCCCTACTTTTAAGGGTATAAGTTTTTAAGTTATCATAGCAAAATATGTTGTGATTGGTGGATTTAGTTAAAAGTACTGAAAATGACTGGCTTGATAAACTGTTCGATTTCAGGTGTTCGAGTACAGCCAACTACCTGATTACACTGTCCGATTACAATTTGGCACATTAATCAGTGCAAAATACAGCAGTTTTATCCCCCAATGACATTTGAGGAAATTGAGGAGATTAAGCTTGATATTCCAACCTCCATATTCACTATAGCGTTTCGTTCACCGACGCTACACTATAATCATTAAACTAAACAGGAGCGGATATGAATACCAAATTCTATCAAAACCGAGTTTGTATGATATCAAGTCAATGAATACTTACATTTAAAGGTATGTGAACACACAGTATCAACAACTTTGTCAAGTAAAGGGATCCCGCTTCGTGGAGGATGCAAACAATATTGCTGATAATATATTGCTCCATATACAACTAGAACCAATATCTGGAACATAAAAAATGTACCAAAAAATCAGTCTAGTGCTGTGTAAACTCTGTACTAAACAGATAGTCAAAATAGTGAAATGCAAAAAATTGACTGATTAATTGATTCACTGCCTGATTAATTGACGGACTAATTGATTGATTAATTAACTAATTGACTAATTGACTGCCTGATTTATGGCCTGCTTGACTGCCTGATTGACTGCCTGATTGACTGCCTGATTGACTGCCTGATTGACTGACTGATTTATTGCCTGATTGACTGCCTGATTGACTGCCTGATCGACTGCCTGATTGACTGACTGATTTATTGCCTGATTGACTGCCTGATTGATTGCCTATTTATTATTGCCTGATTGACTGCCTGATTGCCTGATTGATTGCCTGATTCACTGCCTGATTGATTGACTGATTTATTGCCTGATAGACTGCCTGATTGACTGCCTGATTGATTGTCTGATTGACTGCCTGATTGATTGACTGATTGATTGACTGATTTATTGACTGCCTGATTGATTGATTGTCTGATTGATTGACTGATTTATTGACTGCCTGATTGATTGTCTGATTGACTGCCTGATTGACTACCTGACTGATTGTCTGATTGACTGCCTGATTGACTGCCTGATAGACTGCCTCATTGACTGACTGCCTGATTGATTGCCTGATTGACTGACTGCCTGATTAACTGCCTGATTGACTGCCTAATTGACTGCCTGATTGACTGACTGCCTGATTGACTGCCTGATAGACTGCCTGATTGACTGACTGCCTGATTGATTGTCTGACTGAGTGCCTGATTGACTGCCTGCTGATTGTCTGATTGCCTGATTGACTGCCTGACTGATTAAATGATTGACTGATTGATTGATTGACTGTCTGATTGATTGATTGACTGATTGACTGCCTGATTGACACAATGGGGAAGGAGATATGTCTATTCAGATTATAGATTGGGCTAGGAATGAAACAGAATTAAGAAGGAAAGAAGGACATAGGGCATGTAAGATGCGGACGCTGTATCATGATAGACTTAACGAAAATGAATTTTTTTATTCCCAGAATAGGAAGATGCGCATGCGCTAGAAGTAGATTATTTGCGTGCGTATATATAGTTTTTCCGTTAGTTTGAATTTTGTATGACTACGTGATTTCCTCATTCACGCTGAGGAAGGTTCTTGTACGGAACCAAAATATTGGTGTCTATTAAATCAATGTCAAATCAAACTTTGTTATGGATATATAGATCAATGGAGAGGGCTGCCTTCTTTATGAGCCTTAACATTGCCATATGCCACCCCCGGTTTAGGTTCCAATTAGCAACCCAAGTGGGAATCTCCTGACTAATCTGTCCTTTACCAAACCATTTTCGTCCCCAATTTTTGACCTTTTCAAAATGCTCAATAGTAGGATCATGTTTAAGGTTGTTATAATGAAGATTATCAAGTATATTCGTATACAATAATAAGAAACCTAGATCCCTTATCTTGAATTCTAAACACCATATCACAAGATTTAAGTTTACCTAAGTCTGATCTCTCCTCCCTCGTCAAATTGGCTTTTCTCAAGTTGTTAGGTTCGAGAATGTCTTTCTTAACGTTGTTTTGATATACATACACAGAGATTTGGATTAACTACTTGATCTTTAATGCTACTCTGAGTTTCATGCTTACAGAGCAACCATCAGGCAACTTCCAAAGTTAAGATTAAAATCCATAATAATACGAGAGATGCTTATCACTAGAATCGTTTGAACTGACCAATACGACATTATTGTTACCTGTAAAATAAGGTATTATAAGTATGAAAACGCTGTTACTTAACAGTTCGTAATTTAAAATGCGGTTTTCAGTAAAAACTTTCTAAAGTGTCTGCAACTAGATAACAATTCCTTTCTGCTGCTGAGGGTGCACATTTCTAGTGCTTGCAAATTATAAAATATTTCTCCCACAATCTAAAAGATTACAATAGATGTTATATTATTCTTTCTAAGGATGCTTAATTACATTGTTCTACAGAAATATTATAGTTTTTACTTCTCGAAAGTAACTACTAAAAACTATTATTAAAGCAAGAAATGTAATCGGATAGTTTGCGAAACAAACAAGTAAATTAACTTGAATATTGAATGCGGTTCTTTAATTTCTATTCCCGCCATTTATTTAGGCCAACTGGCTGCATGCTCCATGCTGTCAAAATGAACAGCAACTTCACAAGTTTTTTTATTAGTTTTCATAGAGGTGCTACTTGACGTAGTGGGTTTATACCCCCATGTACCTCATGCTGAAGGCTTAGACATTGCAGACATTGGGGACGGCGATTGGAACTAAAATGGCACCTGCCTATGCGAATCTTTTCATGGATACATTGGAAAGACGACTGATTTCGGATGTCCGAGTTAAACCATACGTATGGCTAAGGTATCTTGAAGATATCTTTGTGGTGTGGACTTGAAGTGAAGAGGAGCTCAATACGTTTCTGAACTACATTAATGAGGCGCATGTTACCATCAAGTTTACGTGGACGTGGTCTAAGGAGAGTGTAAACTACCTGGATGTTCAAGTTATAAATACAAATGGCAAGATGGAGACGGACTTGTATACAAAACTGACAAATAAGCATCAAATTCTTTCTTATACTTCTTGTCATCCGAGAGAATGTAAACAGGGCATTCCTTATGCTCAAGCACTGAGATTAAGACGTATATGCTCTACAAACGCTGCTTTTGAGGGAAGAGCCAATGAACTCAGCAAGTATTTGGTGGCAAGAGGATATAAGAAACGATTTGTACGTGAACGGATCCGGAAAGCTAAGTCCAAATCCAGAGAAGAGGCATTATCACCTGCATCTCAAAATGCCGATACGCGAGTTCCTATGGTATTGACGTACCATCCTAATCTTCCAAACATTGTATATATCTTGCGCGAACTTCAGCCGTTGCTTCATTGCTTAGATAAATGTGAGAAAGCAGTGAAAAAGGTTCCTATGGTGGCTTTCTGTAGGCACTAAGAGTCTGCGAGATTATCTGGTGTACGCTAAACTGAGAGCTACAAGCGTGGAATATAAACCCAAAGGAACTGTCAAGTGTAGCGATAGACGTTGTCAGGTTTGCGAATATTTGAAAATAGGAGACAGTTTCACGTCAATAAGCACAGGAAAGAGAAACTCTATTAATTTCGATCTAAACTGAAATTCAACCAATGTAGTGTATTTGCTGAGTTGTAAGGTATGTGGTGTTCAATATGTAGGATCAACCGCCACTAGGTTTCGCTTAAGATTTAATAATCATAAGGGTCGTATCAGAGCTCATGCTAGACTCTCATTGAATGATAAATCGAAGGATGATTTGATTTACCAACACTTTCATAGCCCAGCCCACAATGGCACTGAAGATCTCGATATTCAATTAATAAACCAAGTAAACAAAGTCAATAAGAGGGACTTATTAGACAGATAAGAACAATGAAATATAGGTGAGGCATAAAAAACATATTGTTTTACTCTTCATTTGCATTGTTCTTTTATGTTATATTCTATGAAGAGGATATCCGACATTTGATGTGTGTGATATATAGATCAGTGGATGAGCTACTCAATTCTTGAGCACGTATGGATTTTAATATAAATCTGTTTCGTAGACCAACACAAAGTTGGCCCACTCATCGTTAATCTCCATATGCACTGAAACATCGTTAAAGTTTACGTCAATTATATGATCGCGTGAGATAAACCGTTACATTTTAAAAAAATAAAATAAATTGAATTGTTACATACCAACTATCAAAGTCCATTTTTCTCGTACTCCTATTGGACGAGCGGACACCACGCGCACGTGAACAAGTTTTGCCGTTTCGCAGCAATCAATCGCTCAGCGGGCAACATTATGATATGGACCGGTAAACAACAAAACCGGAAGTTAATTGCAATTTGGTGTGATTTCAAAAGTTCACAAAACACAAGTTTGGATAATAAAAAAATAATATTTAATATTATTTGATATTCCAATGAAAACTAAACCGAGGGAGATATCATGTTGAGTATATAGCAGTTTAAAGGTGTAAAACCAGTTGCAATTGTATAACTAGTACCTGTAGTCTGTATGTAGGCTGCATAAGATGCATTGGTGAGGAGAGGTTCTGGGAGCTCTCCCAAAAACTGCTTCAGCACTGATGCCATGTCATGGGCTGTAAATTTTTCTTTATCATAGTTTTCTCCTCCCCCGCTGTCTAGCAGCTCCTTCAGTTCTTCCTGCCGCTTTTTGTTACCAGACACCCTGAACAAACCTTCCTTGTCCACATCTATGTACAATAAATAATACATAGCAGACATGCTGATCAAAAAATCTAATAGGTGGCTAAACACAGTAACACAGATTTGCTCTTTCAAGACACTTCAGGTGCCATGATCTTTAATCACAATAACCCTATTTTACAACATAAATGGAGTATAATATTATTGCGGGCGACCAAAGGGAGCACGCAACACTAATCTGAGTGCATGCGTACTATGTATCTAAAACGAGAGAATTTTTTTCGTCGTCCAACTGGTATGAATGGAATGTTTTGACAAGCTTGTTTGACGACTTGATAAGAGCTTACTTGACAGATTGTGATACATGATCGCTCTGCAGTTGCTTATCTCCAAGTGGAGTTTAGATTGTTTTTAAAGCAATATTTCTATAAATATAAACCAGTAAGCAGCGCACAGACTTGAGATTTTGTAAGTAATTGTATTTTCCCGACGCCTTTGAGTTGTATACATCAACCTTCTTTAGGGAATTTACAAAATTACAACCAACACAGTGATTTATATTTTTAAGTAGCACATGAGCAAAACAAGAAATGACTCAAGTACTGAATTGCGCATTTTGAAAATGTCTTTGGTGTTAAAATGGATCTATGCTATCAGGGTTAAAATCGATTATTTTGGGGGTTTGAGGTTAGCACTAAAAATATTGTTTTTCAAAAACCTAAAAAGTTTTAACAAAAGGTGTTGTATGCTTTCCTCAAATAATAATACTTCCTCAGTTTCCCGCCCGCACTTTCTAAGCTCTGCTTACCCCTAGTTTTATCGTGTATAATTGTCCACATTCTTCTGTCTTCTTTGAATTCTTAGACTGTCAGTTGTCATTTTTGCTTTATTATTTTGGCTGTTTAAGATGTATCAGTCATGGCGGATTTCACAGAATTGGGCACCCAATAGAGTCCACCACAAGAATAAATCGCTAGCTTACTGATAAAATGGTCAGGAATGGTGTTCAAAGTTAAAAAAGATGGTTTTCTGGCTGGAAAGGTTGGAAACAAAGTCTTCAGGGTTGAAGGTGAATACATTCCATCCATTATAAAAGAGAAGCCAGTAAAAGGCCTAGGTTGATGTTATTCCTTTCCTGTCACAGATAGACGTTGTTGTATGTTTAATGAAGAGACGCCATTTAGAGTAAACGTGATTTTTTACTTTATATCATGTGACCGGATGTACAATTAAATATAATGCATAAATGAAGTATATCGTAACATCTCCCCTTTTTGAAGGAAAAAAGGAGAAAAAAACTTGAAAAAGAAAACTATTGCATTGATTAGTACTAAAAAACTTTCTTGAACCTAACTCAAATAACAATGTATAAAATAATACACATCTTTTTAAGTATTCTCAAAGTTCTGGTTCATTTGCATGAAGCAAGTCCATGTAACAGCAACAACATAAAAAAAAGAAAACTTTAAACT
>JAOBAY020085300.1:0-10519 GCA_025331085.2 Zoanthus sociatus
CTGCAAAATTTAGTTAAACTTTGTATTTTTCTTTGTGTTTACATGGCCTCGCATGAGTAGAAACGTTTGTAAACAGAAAAATATCGTAAATTTAGTAAACAATAGAAACTGCTGTGCTGTTGATTTTAGGCGAATAAAACTTTACATTAAACACTAAAATACCACTTTTTGTTGCCGTTTTTGTGTTTAAAGGAGTTCCTTTCTCGTTAATTTTATGAATCTAGAGGAAAACGGGAAGCGCGCGTAATCATTTTTTTCACGGTTGAGTGACCAAGGTGAATAGCGCAGGATATCCGGTGTTTGATGAACCAATCAGAGCGCGCGGAATGTGCTATTCACCTGCTAGGTTAATACTAATTACAGTTATTCCTTATGCTATTAAAATGGCAGTGTCCGACTTTTCTATCAATACATTTGTATCAAGGGGCTCAGACATAACCTTCCTTTTAAAACATCTAGTCAAAAAATTTTGGATGGTTGTCGATTCCGGCAGAGAAGCTGCATACACGGAAAGACCATAAGTTATCTTAGGTAAAATGATACTACTAAATGAGTAGTCAATTTCCTTTTGACTATAACCTTTACGTAAACTCCGAATGATAAAAAGGCCTTTGTTGGCTTCCTTAAGTTCAAGTTTGATATGTTCTGAAAATCTGCAATTACTTTAAAAAGTTATAGCCCTAAAATTTTAGTCACACTGATTTATTCCATTCACAGAATTAAAATGAGTGTTCAGGCTTTTCTTTTTTTCTTAAAACTAATTTCTTACACTTGAAAACGTTACAAGGCATGCGATTCTTTTCAGCCCATGTTCCATATTAGCTCACCACTGTCAAAGTCAGAGGACCATTCTTGCAGATTTTTACTTGAAGCGTGGCATCAGCATATTTTGTTAGCTGCGCATGAAGTTCGTAGTTGATTTGCAGGCCATTTATGAAGATATTGAAAAGGTATGGTCAAGTCACGCTGCCTTGTGTTGTTCCCTTATTAACAGATTTCCACTCACAAAACATTCCTCTAAAACTAGTCTTTGTTTACGATCTCTTAAAAAGCTCAAATACCAATTTATGATATATCGATCCAAAGGCAAAGATTTCAGCTTATCACTCAGGAGAATATGTCTTACATTGTCAAAAGCGTTACTGAAGTCCATGGCGAACACTCTAACAGCAGAAGATTCCTTGTCGTCCATGCTTCAAGGCATTGTAGCTTAATAAGTGCATCAGTAGAATTACATCCAGTACGGTAAGCAAATTGCGCAGGACTTAAATGGCTCTCAATAATGTTCTTACAACTTTCTATACACGCTCTTTTCAAAACATCGAGCATTCACTGGTGTTACGTTATTCCCTCTCAAATTAAGGATACTCCACTGGGGTATCTACTTTAGGCAATGGATTAATATTAGCAGCTTTCTACATCACAGGCCATGTATGGGTTCTAAGAGAAAGGTTTCACACGGCTGTTATAGCAGGGGCAAATGTACAGCATTTATCACGCCAAACCCAGAAAGTTATGCCATCAGGGCCAGCAGCAGCTCTTTTGACGCGAGACAAAGCAGCCATAACTTCAGTTTCATCAAGCATTGGAGGAGCAAGAACAGATTCATTAATGTCCATAAACGTAGGTTCCAAATACTGATCATCAAAACATAAGTTTCCAAAATACTGATTTAAGCCAATAAGAAATTCCTTGTCCAGAATTAAACTTGAGTTTTGTTTTCTTTTTGATAAGTTGTCCACTTTTCTCCACCAATGCTGAGATCCGATCTTATCTAATTTTCCCCAATTCTTACGATTTTCTCCAATAATAGTTGAAATTCTAGCTGAAAATTCTTGAACCCTTAAGATGTTTAATGATGAAATAGCTTTAGATCTTTTTTTCATTAGATACTTGACAAGTGGAGTTATCCATGGAGGATCTCTTGTTGAAACTTGCACTGTTTTCTTTGGAAAGCATTCATCCATTAAGTCCTTCACAGATTGATTAAGGAGATTAGTAGCAACATCGATGTCCGTGGCATTAAACACCTCCGACCAGTCATAGGCTTGAATACGATTTTCAAACAGGATCTTTCGATGTTCCCTGTAGTCTCTAAAGGTTACCTTAGTACGGACAGGCTTTAATTTAAGGCCAGGAGGTAACACCACGCCCAAATGGTCAGTTTTTATTAACGCCTTGAAAGAAAATGGAGTAGAAAACAAATCAGGCTTATTTGTCATGCAGTTATCCAAAAAAGCAGTACCTCGAGTGGGAAAGTCTACTAAAGCTTGCAAGCCAGATAAAACAGACAGCGTTTCAAGATCGAGGTGGTTTAAGTCCCCGCCGCAAATGACGACACCTTCAGGATTAGAATCTAGGAACTTGTCCGATGCCTCTGTTATGTCTTCAATTAAAGAAGCCTCCTGGTAAGCAAACTTGGGAGGGTGGTAAAGCCCAATAATAAGCATGGCATGACCAGAAGGAAGGACTACAGACACTATGATCATTTCAAAGCATTTGCTCCGTTCCACTTGAACAATTTTAAGATGTCGTCTCACGTAAACAGCGATTCCGCCGTTTTTCCGCTTATCTTTGCCGTTTAGATCTCTATCTCTTCTGAAGATGTCATATCCTTCAATACCGACGATACAATCAGGAATATTATGGTTCAAGTGAGTCTCAGAAATAACAGCAATATCAATGTCAAGAGTGCGCAAATCAGCAGCAAGAGCTATAGAGGCCCGTAAATTATTCTTAGTTTTGTTCAAGTTACAGATATTCAGAAAAACACATTTAGGAACAGGAAATTGTAAAGTATTTCTTTGACTCCGGCTGCCATTATGACTAAGCATAGATCTGTTAACAGGAATCAAGTTATTCAAATTTCGCGAATTGATCTTGTTTGTCATTTGAATCTCACCGAAGCATGACTTCCCTGAAAGAGCATGGTTGCTTCTTTGATCAGATAAACGTATAGGAATACGATTAACTTTATTCCGTACAAAAACACCAGCTCTAGAACGACGAGTCTTTAAAATATTAAGATCTTTAAGTAGATGGAAGGTACTGTCAGGGACAAAATACTTCGAACGAAGATCCAAAAGCTGCTTTCTTCAATATGTAATGAATTCCTTGGTGCCAGGAGTCAATGAAGTGTTACAAAACGTAGCAAGGTCCTTTAGTTTAATTTCATCTTTATCCGGTCCAGGGTTTCCATGAATGTCCATGTGAACGGTTAGATCCATCCAAAAAATTGAACTAGGAAGAGCCAGAGTGATATTTCCATGTTTCGTAGTTTTAGTAAAGGAGCGAGAAACTTGAAAGTTACGCTGAACATCAACACGTTTGAAGTATGCGTTATGAGACACCACAAAATAGTTCAAAAATTCATCGTAGGAGAAACTTTCAGTAAAAGGCGACTAGATCTACTTGAAGGTTGATTTAAATGTTCAAAGTGTAAAAAATTCATTCGAAAAACTACAAAAATTAAAATTAAGAGAGAGAGAGTGACGAGACGCCGGCTGCCATATTGGGTGCATACATTAATTTGGTGTAATTTTATCATATTTCTGGTTAGTATTACATTTGTTGGCGTTTATTACATTTGTGGGTGATACACAGCCAAGGTTAAATCCTACTCTACAAATGATGGGATTGATATCAATATTCAATGGCTCAAAATCGATTGAGCTAGCAAATGGGAAACTGGTTTGTCTTCTACCAGCTTGGCATCTTAATTTAACAAGAATTTAATGATGCTATTCAATACTGGGAAGCTACAGCAAGCTTAATTTTGACTTTAAAGCTAGCTGGCTACCAAAGCTAGCTAGTTAAATCTTCTATCTTCCTTAAATCAACAGGTTAAACATGCCAACCCTGAAGCTTTGTTGCTGATCTTTGTATTAATGCAAATCAATATCACTAGACATATATTTATACTTGTTTCCATATAGTTTTTTTTACTCCTCTGATAATGGCAGTTGCAACTGCTGAAATATGTTAGTCTTAAAACTTAGAAGCGTGATTATTTGTGTCAAATTTACCAGCCTATAGACCAATGAAGCTGAATATTATCTCTGGCTTCTGTCATTTTAAGCGGACGAGAGTCTTTGATTCCCCCTGGAAGGGCCACTAATCCATTGCTGGTTAGCTCCCAGCAGATGCTGGGATGGAAAGCTGAGTTTGCTTAGGCAGGAGAGAAGTTGCCCAAAACAGTTTAAATCTTTGCAGAGCCAGGGATCGAACTGGGTACCTTATGGTCGGAAGGCAGAGATCTTACCAACTGTGCTGACCATGCTCGCCCCTCGACAAACAAGAATGAAGATTATTTGTACCAAAAGCACATCAACAGAAGCGTTCCTCTCCTATGCTAGGTTCGATTGTGACAGACTGAGTTATGTTAGATTCTAAAGATAACTAGGTCTATCAAACCGTGTACTCAAGAATGTGATTGAGTGGCTCCTGTTTATACTTACTGTGAAAGCCTGAAGCAAAGGAAACTCTGGAACTGTGTGCGGCATGGTAAGAACACAGTAGTCCTTGTCCTGTTATGAGACAGAAGCAACATGAATAATATTCTAGGTCTAGATTTGTAGAGACATTGATAACCATTACAGTTTTTGCCTTTGTTGCTAATGCCATCAATATTAACATGAACACCATTATTATTATCATTACTATTATTACTATTATTATTATTATTATTATTATTATCAACATTATTATCATTATATAAAATATGAAACAATAAATACATAATATTAAAGACCAAGAGAACTCGGAAAAGATCCGAGCACCTGATGGGATTTGAATCCACGATCCTCCGTGTTCTAGTCAGATGCTCTAGCCACTGAGTTCACCATAGGGTCTCCAGTAGCTCAGTGGCTAGAATATCCAACTAAGGCACGGAGGTTCATGGGTTCAAATCTCCCATCTGGTGCTAAGATATTTTCCAAGTTCTCTTTGTCTTTAACATCATGTAATTGTTTCATATTTAATATACTTCCCTCACTTTTGCCTTAATGTGACAGCAGGATGCTGTTAGTGAAATCATGTGCGTCAGTCATTACTAGGCTGTGTGGTTGGGCGATGTGGTTCCAGTCTAGACCCAGAAAATTGACCCTTGTTCACATAAACTCCAGTAGCGCAGTGGCTAGAGCATCCGACTAGAACACGGAGGGTCGTGGGTTCAAATCCCATCTGGGTTTCAGACATTTTTTGAGTTCTCCTTGTGTTTAATATTATGTAATTAATATTATTATTATTATTATTTTTATTATCACAAAAAACACCAGCACCACTACCATCATCATCATCATTCATCATCGTTTATTGTAGATGTTTTCAAACATTGACAAACAGAAGAAAATTACCGGAAATAACTCAAATGCTGCTGGGAGGAAGTCAATTGATCTGAAAACAAGAACAATGAACAACGTTAAAACGCAAAATATGCTGATCAAATTTATTGGGGGGTTCTAACCTTTCAATGTACCAGAAACAAAACTCTCAATCTCCTTGTTCTTTTTTTACTTCGTTTTATCTTTATTATACTTTATCGTTTCACACATATTTTTGTATATTATATTTTTAGTTTAACACATTAGCGGATACATTTTCTCTGTTGTCCCTGATGATGTCGTTGATTGGTGAAAGCTTGGATGATTTCATCTACAATAGTGTTAGGCCTCATTTAAGTTTTACTGATATATTTCCGAATTTGTGATACAGTATACGTAGTTTGAGTTTGAGAAAATAGTATGATTTGATAATTCCTTTTTTCTTACAGTAAGCAAAGTTTTCTTTTTTCTAAACTATATATTATAAATGGAGTGCTGCCGTCGGTGTTTCTACACAATCAGTGTATAAAAAAGGATACATTTTCACCGTAGTGAATAATAATTGTTAGACTAACGTTTCAGATTGGAGTCCTTCGTCTGATTCCTTCACTCCGACGAAGGACTCCCGTCCGAAACGTCAGTTTAAAAATTATTATTCACTACAGTGTAAAATTATCCTTTTTTATAAACTGTTTCTGTACATATTATGAAATGTGCCAATTACTTTCTACTGCGCAGTGACAAATCATATCAAGCTTTAGGTTGACATTATCCATGCCTAAGCCTAACAAAGGCCTAATTTGTAAGAAATGACCTTTGTTTGACAAACAAAGACAGCCGAAGCCAATGTTCTGTGACAGATTTTGTGAGCGCGAGATTCAAAAACTTTATGAAGAGACAAAAGTACAAAATAATCATACATCATTATTTTTCACTTATTTATTACATCTGGGCAGAGGCGTGTTTTTCGTTGTCGCTGGCAAAACTCTTATGCAGGAGGATGGGCTTAGTAAATTTTCACTGGTAAAAGCTAAATATATAGTTTTGACAGTTGCTATCAATTGCAACACATCAAGGATATTTTTTACATAAAGATGCAAGGAGGAAAAAAATAAACTGTACTTCAGACACTTGTATTTCCAAGAAATATTACTCTTTTATTTCAAGTATATACATCTCCTCAGATAAAATTTTCATGAAGTGGGTTGCTAGTTTTACGGTCGTAGGTACAAAACAATGAAAAGAATTATTAAGAAATGCAATAATTCATCGCATTAAAGTATAAGAAATGCAATAATTCATCCCAATTTATACTAACCTTGTTTCATATCTTTCATCAATGCAGAACAACTGAACGCAAATGGCACTTTTTTCACCTTCATATATTGGATTGAACTCCTGCAAAACCAACAACGGAACGTCAACAGTAAAATCAATTGTTAACTTGTTATTGCTGTCATCATATAACTTGTTATATAGGGTTTTTCCTCTTAACTCCGCGTAAAACCAAGGCATTTTCAGGTCATTTCAAAGTACTTTGAGTGTTTTCAAGGTCTGAGACAATAAACAATCACATCAAATATTCCTTTTAAACATGCACGCAAACCTTTTCAGCACATGGCGAAGATGACATTAGAACAAATAATATACTAAGATAACATGAAAAAACCAAGCACTTCATAGAATCATAAAGATGGATGGTCTTAAATTCAAAAGTTGCAGGTAGTATCCATGTTCTGTAAGAACCCTGTCAAAGTAATGCACCTTCTTACACTATCAGCGTTATACAAAACTGCTAAGAAGGAAGACAACAAATTGGTAAGCATCTTGTAATTTAGATTATTAGCTTAGGTTTGGGGCTACAGAACAGCTCTGATTTGGACAAACACTCGAGGTATTAGCCTCTTAAATTAAGAGGATCAAAAAATTTTACTTTTGAGTTGCCAAAAGGTTCAAGTGAGCACATGTAGTTTTAATATTGTTTGCAAATGACTAAGAGATTAAACCACTGCACCGAATTTTAAATTGAGCCGTCAAGTTTTTATTCTCTTCAACATCATCATCAACATCATCATTTATTATTTAAGGTTAGCGATAGATGAGCTCACCTTGTGTGGCCAACGCGTGCGTATATATGAAACAATCTCTAACCTTTTAATATGCTATCTGAATTCAATGATGCATTGCATGGTGTGACACATAACTGGACTTGAAGCAATTTGAACAGATAAGGAATTTTCAAATATATTGTTAAAATGGTGCATCATAACAGAAACCACAACAAGGTGTACTTGAAAAAAGATTAAAGTTTTTATAAGAACTTAAATATAACTTTTATATATGGGAACAGCGACAGAAAATAGCGAAACATTCACTGAAATTGCCAAAAGCTGAAATTCGATCCGTAAAAGAAAATTAACATCCTACAGTACTTTGTTTTAGAATTATACGGCACTGAATCCCTCAGGAAGTAATAATTCACTAACGAAACAGAAAAACTCAACCAAACTCCACAAAATAGTAAGATGGTGGATTAAGTCGTCATTTTTTCTTTGAAAGCCGGGAATCGGTCTTGAAATATTTTGCTTCCTGTGTTTCTCTAACGCAAAACAAATTATATTCAATAATTGTAAATTTAATATAGTCAGCAAAGGGTTCAATTCCATTTCGAATAATTTAACAGACAAACCAAACAAAAAGATTGCAAAGCGCTTTGATTATACACAAGAAGCCTAAATTCCAAACTTGTTTGAATGGCACTAAAGTATTTCGTGTTCGTGGGTTAAAAGAGAAATCACCGAGTGTAATATTGTGATAAATAACGACTTTCGTAGGAGTAAAACTTTAATCACTTGACTCATAATATCCCGTGGTTTGTATTCAAGTGAACAATTACTAAAAACTTTTAATAAAAACATGATGCAACGTTGTAGATTCGTAATGCAAAATTTTTATATATTAATAAGGCAATTATTCTCTTTAGTCTAAGTGAATAGTGGCATACAGAATATTCACCTTGATGCTTTACGTCTAGGTAAATATGCTACCACTATTCATATGGACTTCAGTGAATAATTGATGAGTTGTGATATACCTCATCATCGCTGTACTCTGTCTGTGTGTGCTTATGCTCAGAAGGCAGTGCACTAAAATGAAACAAACAAATTAAGAACATTTTGAGCTACATTGAGTTTTTAAAAAATGTTAGCAATAAGCGTAAAAACTTTGTAAAATGGTAAAACGATTAAACAATAAAAAAAGAACACCATTACATTACCGTTCTTTCTTTCGCTTTTCCCTTTTCTTCTTTTTTTTGCCATCTTTCTCTTTCGATTTTTCTTTTTCATCCCCTTTGATATACAATTTATCATATTAATACAAATACAATATTTTTGTTCCTTCTTTTTACTGTAAGTAGCATTTTATGTATTATACAGATAATGAATTTATAAATTGATTACTGACTAAATAAATTTATACTTTACTCCGACGAAGGACTAATGCCTTTTAAAACACCAACACAGCTTATAATTATCACAATTATAGCTTAACATTTTTATCTTTGAATTCAACTAATTTGTAATAAAGAAATATATTTTAAACAGTTTCTATCTTAGAAAATTTAATCCTAAACAAAGGTGCCTCTGATAAACAATTCAATTTAAAGGCTAAGGATAGAAAACTACGTTTCGTTGTGATCTCGATGACATTTGTCAGTTAAACTGGCGAAAAATGCAATTGTAATTAGAAAAAAAAAACATAAAATTACTTATATAATTATTCCAATCTCGAAAATATAAAGATAGTTTTGAAACGTAAAATACTACTGCTGAGTTCTCCAAGAAGAAAAGCTTGTATTGACAAAAGTTTATTTTTCTCAGAGGAAAAACTACTGAGTCCTTAACATGACACATTTCCCATTACAGACTCAGGACAGAAGTTTTTCTTCTGAGAAAATAAATTTGTGTAAACACAAACATTTCTTCTATAGTTATATATACAACTAATAGAATACTAAAATGTTGGTATAAAAAAACAAAAAAAAAATCTGCTAAGGTGTAAACGAGATAAGGTGTATACGAGCAACATTTTTGATCAACTTGTAGTTATAAAATTAAGTTGCATATAATACCACGTAGTGGAAAAACTTTACGTACGTTGGCCCACAATTGCCACGGCAGTAAAGAAAAGCTCAGGGCAAAAAAGAAAAGCTCAGGGCAAAAAAGAAAAGCTCAGGGTAAAAAAGAAAAGCTCAGGGCAAAAAAGAAAAGCTCATGGTAAAAAGAAAAGGTCAGGGCAAAAAACAAAAGGTCAGGGCAAAAAACAAAAGGTCAGGGCAAAAACGAAAAGGTCAGGGCAAAAAAAAGGTCAGGGCAAAAAAGAAAAGGTCAGGGCAAAAGAGAAAAGGTCAGGGTTAAAAAAAAGGTCAGGGCAAAAAAGAAAAGCTCAAGGTAAAAAAGGAAAAGCTCATGGCAAAAAGAAAAGGTCAGGGCAAAAAAGAAAAGGTCAGGGCAAAAAAGAAAAGGTCAGGGCAAAAAAGAAAAGGTCAGGGCAAAAAAGAAAAGGTTAGGGCAAAAAAGAAAAGGTCAGGGCAAAAAAGAAAAGCTCAAGGGAAAAAAAAGAAAAGCTCATGCCAAAAAGAAAAGGTCATGCCAAAAAGAAAAGCTCATGGCAAAAACGAAAAACTTACGGTAGAAGTTAAGAACTCACGGCGGAAGAAGGTATTTTAGTTTTAATAAGTTGTTTGAAAAAATGTGAAAGTCAAAAATTTCAAACTTCATAGCAAAAAATGAAGTAATTACCCTAGCACTGTTAAGTTTATCTAAATTTTTCTATCATTCTGCATGTATTTCATTATGAAAGGTTTTTTCGACACATTTTTGAGATAAGAGATCATTTCACTCTTTGAAGGGAGGGGGGTTGCACTGTCATGACTGCAAGATAATCGTGGTAAAAGAATGATGCTCATAATATTTATCTTTTACGTCAATGATTTAGTTTCTCATAGTTTGCTTACATTGTTTTTATTTCATACAGTACTGTGGGTTTCGCAGTTTTGGTTTGGTTTGATGAGTTTTGTTTTTCGGCACGCGCTATATAAATTGTTATCGTCATTTGCATTTAACCCTTTGACTCCTGAGAACTTTTGCGATTTTGAACGATTTTTTGTATCAAAACAATCAATCGGCTTTCTCTAA
>JAOBAY020085311.1:0-10519 GCA_025331085.2 Zoanthus sociatus
AAATTGTATTTAGTACAAAAAGGATTTCATTAAGAACATGTGTATCTTCAGTAACCTTTGTAGTAGTTCACTTGCGGGTAGCTTTGATAAATGCGTGTGGGTTAAAGTCTATTTCTCGAGAGCTGATTTCGATTATTGTTTCTACTTGCTGATGAACGTATCCTTGAGATTCCGTTACCATGCACGTGCAAACTTACTATAGAAATTGAGAGCTAACTTAATTAAAAATTTTTGAACTACATTATTTCTTTACATAAAGAAGTATATTTTTATTAACATCTGTAACAAAAACGATGTTATCACAAAAAATGCGATCATATTTTGACACAAATTGTGCACCAAAAAAGAAAATTAGAAGAGACGAATAAAAGGAATTTACGATGTGGCTACAAATATAAACCTGCTGAGCTTGACTCAAATTTAAATATTTTGAGCTATACAAAGGCATTTAGTGGCGGAATAGGGGCAGGAATTTTCGAGTCGTACAATTTTTTTTTGTCAAGATGTTGTGCACGAATTTTTTTTTCTTGAGGTAACTTTAAACTAAAAAATATTGAATCATTCAGTTGTTCACTTAGCCAAGGGCATAATTGAAATATAATCTACCTCGGCACCGACGCGAAAAGGTACATGGCCTTTTGTACACAAGGTATTCTGTATTGTATTGACATTGGTACTGCGCAAGTTCATATTGCATTGCTGAAATTTTACGTGTAAACAGCATTGCGAACAATAAGTCACGGCAGTTAAGTTTCAGGCTCAAACATGAACGTTGCCAGTGCTAATTCATGACTTGCCGCAAAATGAGGCATTTTTATATGATACAATACAAAGAGTGTATTCACAATAAGATGCATGGTAAAAATAGATATATTTCACCAAATGGTAAGTTTTAAGGCTGCTAGTCTCAAAAGAACATGTATCTTTGAGTTAGTTTTATTTATCTAAAAGGATCACCAATATTTGTGAAATCGAAAACTCAAAAATTAGATTTTCTTATTACTTTTCATTTATCTGCTGCTTGTTTGAAGTATCAAGAAATAATACATATTCTGGGTGTTTCCTTCGATTTGAGGGTCGACAGATTCTGCTCGGCAACTTTTGAGCAACATTTTCGAATTTGACTATTTTAATTTTGAGGACCTTTTTAAATGAAAACTTTTAATGTAAATTTTTGAGCAATTTTTGTACATTTTGGCACATTTAATCACTTTCAAAGCATTAAATGAAAGATGAATATTACTACTGAAAAGGTTTTGGTAAAACATATCTCTCCTTGGCTCTCTTGTTTGAATGTTATACAGAACTTTATGTTTGCTACTTTTTTAGAAACGTGAATATTGTTACCTTTGTAGATAAAATGTACGGAGCAACTTTTTGAAACTTGCCCAACTTTTGAGCAAATGTTTAAGTTACTTTTGAGCAACTTTGAGGATTTTTTTGAGCAGAATATGTATAGGCGTAATTGTGGGGAATACTCTAAATATTGTTATTTATCAAAGGTTTATTAGTCGCTTTTCCTTCTTATTGATGACATTTACAAAAACGTACTAAGGGTATAAAACTCCCACTGAGCCTTTGATTCATTACAATTATTTAGCATATTTCCGGTCTTACTACATTAAGAACAAACACGTGATCAGCGATAACGCTTCCGGCTGAAACCAGGAAAACAAAATGGCGGTCGGTGACCAAGAAGTGCTTTTGCTGCCAAGTTTATCAGCCAGAAAAATTCATCGCCAAAAGCTAAGTGTCTCTTCATTCTGTTTTGGTTTCACTTGATTGTTGTTGTAATCCTTGATACACTTAAAATCCGTATTGAAATCGAAGAATTAACTTACTGTTTGCATCGTAGAAACAACAGATAATTTCAAGATGTGACCAGTCAGATGGAGGGACGCAATTCGGAGTCCAGTCTTTTAATTTGCAGGTGAGAATAGAGTTTCTCTTCACAATCGCGCATTTATCTGTTTTTCAAAATCTGAACACTTCGATAAAGCACGAGAAATAGTTTGTGATATGTTACACAAAACGTCTGAATCTTATTTCTATTGACAATCAGATTCAAAGGTCCATCCTTTATATATCTATCATCTTACGTCTCACACACTGACAGATCACAATGAACTGCACATTCATGGTAAATAAAAAAAAAATTGCCTCTTAATTGTTTCATTCAACAGCAATGAGGGTGTTTTAAATAAACTTTAAAAGCTTTAATTTTTGAGCACCATTACCTTGAGCGTGACTAAGAGCGGGACATAGCATGCATCCCAGGAATCCACTTCGCGTGTGACGATAACTCGTGGCTCAGCTGCTAACACGTATAGGTGCCGAAAAGCCTGTAGATGATACCTACAGACGAACGTCATCAAAAACATCGTTGTTTAACACAACAGTTAGTAAATCAGTGACTAGAACGACAGCAGTGAACAACTTAAATTCCTAATGTCACACAAAGTGTAAAGCTTTTCGGTATAAAAAAACTGCGACTTTTGAAACCTTGAAAATGATTTTTCCCAGCAAGAACTACCCTACTCATTAGATCCCGCATGTAAGAAGAGACTTTATTTTTTAGTATAAATTCAAGGGTAAAGCAAGTGGACACCAGCAAATGTTCTGGTAGTCAAGAATAACTACACATAGAGGAGTAGGTCAGGCACATTTAACAGTCGTGACGAAGGGTTAGGTTGATAAGACGATCACATAAACATTTCAGAGATAAACCTATCAAGGTGCCGTATCATAGTCGGGAAACACGATTGCAACCCGAATTTCCCTTACTCAAAGCGATAGTGTAGTTGCTTGGCACTAGCTAAAAATCCAGTTATCAATTATAATGTATTAGGTAGTTCTGTCATACTGAAAATTAATTTGGGTAAGGGAAGGGTCACATAGTTTTGGGCCTAAGAAATAGGGTGGGTCAGCAAGTTTTGTAGGGGGTCATGTTCTTTTGCTCTGTCATGTTTGCTTCTGCTCCGGCCCACTCCCAGAAATGTAGTTCTTGTCTATTACCGAGAAAATCCCACATCCAATTGACTAAAAGACTAATGGCAAGCCTATTCAAATTCTTCCTTTAGCACAATGGTTTACTGAGTCAAATTCTTTGAAATAATCAAAAGCAAACACTTTTAAACTCGCAGCACAATCATCGAGCAATCGCTACACGTGTGGTGCCATTGCAGAATTGTCAATTAGTATTTTGACTTTTCTTATAATCAGTAAAATGATTATATAACAGCGTTATCGTGTAGAATATGCGTTCCCATAGTTTAATAATAATAATAGCCGTAACTGTGATGTGATATGTAACTCTTCAATTTTTGAGACAGACGCTTTTTCTTCCGACTTGGATAAATTTCCATTCTTTAAAACTGAACTTAAATTAGAACTTAGATTAATAAATAAGTGGAAGTAAAATGAATGTATTCTTCGAGCAGGCGACTCAGCCTCGTGCAAACCACCCGGCTATGTACGGTTAGGAAAAGATTTTATTATTTACAATCTTAATTTGGCAACTGCTGTATTAAACCATATATAGTTTTGCTTTAGATTTCTGGATTGTGAAAAAGCGGGTTCACCTGTTATCTGAACTTGTAAGAGGAAAACGAGGATACAATGCACACACCAAAGCAGCAACGGCTGAGCTAGATGAACTCAAGGTGTACCTGGGAAAGGAAAAAAAACTAAAGCAACAAAAAATCTATTTAGCAAAAAACATATATTTTAAAAAATCATAACTTCTTGTTAAAGCATCTACTTTTGTTTTAATCAAATATTTTTTTACTTTTATTAACTCACATTAATGAACTCATTTGAATTGCACACCTGAAGAAGGCTGGTTTGGCTAGCCGAAATATAGTATTTGTTAAATTTTATCTACATTGTGTTGACTTTTTGATTTATTATATTTTAGTTTTTAAACTATCGTTAAAAAACTCTTACGCAAGTGGTTGACATTTTTTAAAAACTGTAAAAAATAATTTTACAAACTAAGGAGCGTGAGAAAAAATTCATTATTGAACCATTTATCACGATGGGCGGTCAGGCCCGCATTGCATCCACGTCTCCATCTGTGTCTGTCCTGGGATGGTCCATCACTTATTCAAAGTTGAACCTCGTTGTGCCTTCAAACTCCTTTTTTCTTTATTCTCACTCAAGTCTCTCTAGGTCTTCCAACTCTCCTCCTTCACTCCTTCTTAAGGTTTATCACTTCCTTTGGAAGACGATTGTCTCCTCTCCTCGCCACATGACCAATCCAGCGCCACGTCCTTTTCCTTACTTCATCCACTATGTCTTTTGTCCATGTAGTCCTCTGCAGAATCACCTTATTTCTCCCTAAATTTGAGTAAAATATGCGGAAAATCCTTCGGACACACTTTAGATGAAACATCTTAGGCCTCTTCTCGTCTGCCTTGTTCAATGTCCAACATTCGTACTCGCACAATAGCGCTAACTTAACTATGCCTGAAGAGTCTCATCTTAATCTTTAGCATGTACACTCGCGATCTCCAAATCACACTCATTTTCCCAAAAACCAGATAAGCCTTTTGAATTCTAGCTATCAAGTCCTCATACGCTCCTCCTGTGCAGTTCATGGTGCTTCCTAAAATTGTGACCGTTCAAATTCTGACCGTTTAGCAGCATAGGGCTGATGCCAAACATTCATGCGCAAAATCTCTGTTTTTTAAGTATTGAATTTTAACCCATCACATTTTGCCTTCCGCCCTAGCCTTGTCATCTTTTCTTGAGCAGCCTCCACACTTTCCGAAATCACCCCAAATCCTCCGCATAGTCGACGTCCTCGAAAATCTCATCTCTCACCCATTTTACAACAGTGAGGAGAAATTACATCGAAAAGGAGCTAAATCGTTTTAGACATTTGACAGAAATATTTATCTTGGAAGTATGTCGTCTCTTTGTTTAAATCTATGAAGGCTGCTAGGTTTGATTTTTCTTTTTTGGGTTTAACACAAAAAGGGTACATAGCATTTGGTTTGATTAAGTTTAAAACAACTGAATGCATGTTGTTTATCCCAAAAGAGCATGTTCAAGTCGACCAAGAACTTTATCCTTTAAAAACAAATCGATAAAAAGTAAATGTTTTGAGCGGCTTTTTCATTGAGATTGCGTTTTCAATAAAATCATTTCGTGTGCAACACTATATTACCCTGAACATATTGATCAGATAAGAAACTAGAGAAAGAACAGTATTTCAACACATTTATTTCCTAAGCTAATTTAAAATTTACTTCAGTTACTTTATTCCTAGCAATTGTTTTAAGATATTAATGCTTAGCTTCAGGTCAGTTTAGATGCCTAGAAAAGTTACCTTCCTCCTCCTAAAAACAAAAAACCAATCGCCATGTGAACCGCCATGTGATTACCATAATGTACATCTAGGGTAGTGCGCTTGTGCAGCTGGCGGGCAATCCGCAATACGTCGAGGTTCCCAGTACCAGCCATTACCTAAAAAGTTAGTGCTCAGTTAATATAACAGACAAGCTATGTCCCTCGTTCTAAAGCCATCACCGAGTGACATCTTTATAAAACTTGCTTGCCGAAAACACTGTTGGTTCATCTTGAAAGTTTTTATCATTTGAACTAACACGTAGTAGTGGCTATTCAAAGGAAATTCACCAACAACAGATAATTATTTGCAGCAGATAAAGAGGCCAGTAAATATAAAGTTTAACTCCTGTTGCCTTGGTGATAGAACACTTGTGAGTTTAATTGATATTTAAAATGTCATGTAAATCGGCCACCAATCAAGGGTAGTTAAGTTATGAATGTTAATTACTCAAGACTCTAGATTTTGGGGAGGGAAACAAATAATTAGAAATTCAAAATAAAGAGTACCTTTTGTGGCCCCACTGTAAACTGCATTGGATGTAAGCGTAACAGTTCATCTTCAAAACCCTGTGCCAAACTTTTTGTTAACTCCAGCTATAAAAGTGTACTTTTGATCCGAATATTATAGATATTTTTTTTCAATTTTGAAACTCAAAATGTAGAGTACTTTTTAAAACCCCTAGATTTCTACTGTTAAGTGCAGATGATCAAATGCCGATTCAGCTGCAAGAATCTGTGCTAAACTTTTAGAAAATCCAAAAAAAAGGAGCACTAGCTGTGTAAAATGGTTGGCTATTGGGCCAATTTCGCTATGTTTCTCTCTATTTGAACTCCGCACATTTACTGATATCTTGGATTTAATTTTCTAATGTATTCAAAGATATGCTAGCATGTCCAAATGACCGAGACTCATAAAATTAACATTCAAACCAATGAATTCCAGCTGGTAGGAGGCTGACGGCACACACATTAAGTTACCAGAGTAGTATTTGATTTAACTGCATCAAAACGCAAGCCCATCAATGAGCCACGCTGTCCCCCGATCAAACTATCGGTCCTCTAACGGCGGTAAAATTGGTGTAAAGTTTTTTGATCATTTTAATCATCATCAACCAGAAATATAACTTACCAGAGAAAGCGAAAGTAAGGTTGCATTCAGACATGTTTCCACAGTTGGTTTTCCTGCCTGGTAAAAACAACACTATCGATTGAATCTATAAGCAAATTAAACTCGACTTTCAAATGTGTATACGAACTAGCATATATACAGCATATTGCGAAGAAATCAGATTTTCTACCTGTTCAACAGCACTGGTACTGAGCAAGTTCTTAAAGTATTTAGTAAAATGCATCTGAAAAATAAAGGCAAAAGTTTCTTCAGGTAACAGTAACAATAACAGTGGTAATAATAATAATAATAATAATAATAATAATAATACCAACAACAACAACAACAACAACAACATCATCATCACCAACCGGAAGGGGTAGTGGAAAACAAAAGATGTAAGATCTTGTGGGGTGACCATACAGTGTGACCATGTTATCGAAAGAGAATAATAAGGTAAATGATTGTACATATTATTTCAAGCTGGGATCACAGAGTGTATGAAAGGAAGATGAAAAGATTGCAAAATATCAGGAACTGAAAACAGAAATTGGAAAACTATGGGGATCAGGCATGTTCAGGACTTGGTACTGGTTGTTGCTAGTGCACTCGGAGTAGTAAGAAAAAGGTTGGATACATGGCTTGAGAAGCAAGAGATTATCATCAGAATGGCATTGTTGCAAAAAACAGCCTTGTTTGGCACAACATTGATATCGATTCTAAAGAGGCTATAAAATCTGCCAGAGCTAAAGCATTACATTTACATAATATTTAATAATAATATAATAATAACAATATAATAATAATAATAATAATAATAATAATAATAATAATAACAATTAAAAATAAGAATAATAAATAGTGGGCACAAAGACAGACTTTAAAGTATTATTTGGCGACATGTTGTTATGATCAGATTCTATAACTTTTCAAAGTTTAAATCCAACATTAAAACCAAACGCCTCCAAAAAAACTGAGCCACACTGCTTCCAGACATCCTGACAGTCTAAACGTCAGCCTGCTAAGCCCGCAGTCTTGTGACGACAATGTAAATGTGGTGTTCATATTTTGCTCTCTGTAATGTTCTCATCAACTATGGCGTCATAAATTTTCCTTCATTGTATCACAAGACCACCCGCTACATAGGCTGCTAAGTATACTAACAACACTTCCTTTACCGTAGATAATAAAACATTGATAGTTCAGTTTTGATGTTCGAATTAGACTCACCAAGCAAAGAAACGCTTCTTCGTTAGCCGATCCGGCAAATCTTAAGCCCATGGCCATACAGCAACCTGCCACAATATTTGCTTTTGCTTGACTAAAAAAAATTAAAACAAGAAATCTTATCTGGAAGTTTTAAAATATTTAACTTATAATCTAGTTTCCTTCGACTAAACGAAAACCATCATAATGGTGTAATACAGGTGATGAGTCAACGCGATTTTGCTCATAAATTGAATAGTTTACGTAAATTATTCGTTGCTCTCAACATGTCATAGAGAGACTGTACCTTATTGTAAGACATTATTGAGGGTCTAGGGAAAATTAAGATGAGTAGCGGTTGATTTTGAATGATATGCCAGTTTTCCATGATTGATGTGATATTTGGAGCCCCTGGGTTATATGTTGTGACGAAATGCAAAATGCACTTTTTAGTTTTTGGTTAAGGTTTTAGTGATGCACTTCTGTTTTTCAAATACCTGTTTTTGAAGCGGACTCCTTTATAAAGAGTTGTGCCTAAGAAAGTTGCTTGGTTTTCTGAGATTTTAGCCGTGAATTTGATAGTCGTGTGGAATTGATTTGCTTTTGTACAAATTGTTCGACTTCATCTTTTGTTGCATCCCAGAAAGATGCGAAGTCGTCAATAAAACGGACTCATTCTAGTGGTTTGATTTCACTTTTTTTTCTAGTATCTGCTGGTTTTCTATTTTTGCCGCAAATGTTGGTAAATACGAAGGCTGCTTTTGTTCCCATCGGCGGTCCCACAGGATTGTAGAAACTGTTGTTAAATTTGAAAGAGTTTTTTTCAATAATGAGTGTTAGCATTGCTTTAACGTATTTTGTTGGAATTGGAGGTTCGGTTTCATAATAACTCCTATGCCGAGCATACGATTTTTGTGCCTTCTTTTTGCGGTGTGTTTGTGTGAGGGCTTGTAACATTCATCGCTACTATTAGTGTGTTGTTTGCGAACCGTCTTCGTTCTATGAAGTTAATAAGTCTGCTGTGTCTTTGATGTAAGAATTTTGTGATTGTGCTACCGGCTGTAGAGGTTTGTTCAAAAATGTCGATATTCTTTCTGTTGGGCCGTGACAGCCTGATAGGCCGGCCGACAGGTTTGGTGTTTGTTGAAGCCAATCATTTGTTTTTGTTGTCTATAAATTTACCTTAAAAAGTTTTTGAATTAGTTTGTTAACTTTTTTTTGTTGTTTCAAGTGTCATGGGATATTTAAGAGGTTGTTAGTAGTAGGAGTCGTTTAGTTCTATTTCAGCCTCTTTTATTTTATCTATTTTGTCCATGACTACTGTTGTTGTGCTTTTATCGGCTTTTTGATGATTCTGTCTTTACCGTTTTTGAGAGTTTTAAGAGCTTTTCTTTTGCCTTTCAAGAGATTGTCTCCAGGTTTGGAGAATGTGGCTTTCGAAATTTGTAGTTTTACCTTGTCTAGAAAGCTTTCTAGAGCTACAGTTGAATGAGGTGAGGTTCCCATTTAGATTTCACACGATAAGAATGTGGTTTTCGCTGCTATTTTCATGTAGGTATTGTAGCCGAGCTGTTCTAGAAAATATCTTGAAATCTTGCATCAGTTCGCGTCTTAACATAGTTTTTGTTTCGTTTTTAGGAGTTGGGACGAATTTTAGTCCTTTTGCAAGGAGATTGACCTCCTCATTCGAAAGTTCTTTTGATTAATGTATTGTTCAGGATTTCTTTTATCTAAGCTTCAATTAATTAATTTGTATTTGCTTATTTCGCCTCATTCTTCGTTTCTTTGAATTCGAATTTTTTTTATTTGGGGCTCATTTCTGATAGGATTGGGTTATTTCGGTTTAACAAGGGACAAACTTTGATACTGTTCAGTCTTTTTAATAGACATATCTTTTTTCAAACTTTGACAGTATTTGAAAAACTGCTGATTTTAGCGACGGTAACTCAATATTTACAAGTTGATTTACATTATTTCCTGAAGCCGAAGTCTTAACTTTGCTGAGCCTATTTATATTTATGTTTTGAAGGCGTACGATGTTTCGATCGTGAAATCTAACGAGAGACTTAAGAACTGCTGTTCAGCGTTTCGCTTAAATTGAATTAATTCTTTCCTGAATGTCTTATCAGTGTTAATTGTTGCTCGCGCTGAATAACGGAGATTCTTCGGACATGTTTTGTTAACAATGTTCATTTTTAGTTTGGGAATTGCCATTGTGCTTCTCTGTATTTGGTTGATTGTCTGATCTTTTGAACTGAAGTAAATCTGGTAGTTGTAAGTGCACATTATAACAACTGGAATAATAGTTTTCTGTTATCATGTGTACATGAGTTACACCTCAAACTGGGAAAATGAATTATGCGGCGTGGCACTCAATCAAAACTTTAAGTTAGGCAAATAATAAAACGAGAAATAAGAAGAAAAAATACAATATTATAAACAGATAGACTCAAAATATCTGGGATTTCTCGGATCGTACTGATGTAATTAGAAATTAAATACACGCTTTTTTATAAGAATAACTTTAGAAAAAACAATGAGGCTCAGATTGGCCAAAAATAAAAAATAAAATAATTAAGAACAAGCTCAGGGTGAGCGTGAAAAAATAGAAAATGTTTCAAGTTGGGCAACAAGAAATTGGCCTTTGCAGCCTGTGGGCGAGGACTGCGAGAAAGTAAAAAACGCACAGTGGTCGGAAATCTTAGATGAAATGGTGAAACAGTCCGGCACTTAGTTACGCGCGTTAACAAACATCTTCATCGCGGATAAAGCCTCGCATATTTTTAAACACCTAGAGCGCAACGAAACATGTTTGCGACTGTGCTCTAAGAAATGTTTTCAGGTTCTGGATTC
>JAOBAY020085321.1:0-10519 GCA_025331085.2 Zoanthus sociatus
TTCATTGTACCCAGGGGAGACTCCCTAGAAACTGAGTGGGTAGGGGCGCTTGACGGACGGCTTTGAAATTTGCACTAAAAGTTATGCAAAAATTATTTGAGATCCCGATTTCAGACTCTAAAAGGTAGGACCATATTAATTTTAATCTTTTTTTATTTAAAACGAGTTGTTTATACTACATTCCGATTGTTTTATTGTTGTATTGTTTCCTCAAAACAACAACATTAATCTGACCCTATAAAGAGTACCCTGTATGTGGGGGTCACATTCTAGACTCTAAACGCTCCATCAATTTAGCACCCTACCCACTTTTCAAGGAAGTAGCCCTGGGCATTAAACTGACATATCGCCATTTGGATTGCCTAACCACAAAGTTTACTTCATTTCGATTTTTTCGATCTCAACACTGAATAGAATCATCTTCGTAACTCGTGTTACTAAAATATGCATTTCGCAGCAAGTTCATGTAAACAAAAATAGCCAGGCAGAATTGAAATAAAATTAAATAACCTATAATATACTTAACTCTGATATTATTAAACATGAAACAATAATATCATGAAATTTAAGACAAGGAGAATTCGGAAAAAAATCCGAGCCACAGATGGGATTTGAACCCACAACCCTCCGTGATCTTGTCGGATGCTCTAACCACTGAGCTACTGGAAACTCTATGGTGAACAAGGGTCGATTTTTGGGTCTCAACTGGAACCGCATCGCGCGGTCAAGCAACGAGTGACGCACATGAACTCACTAACAGCATCATGCTGTCACACTAATGCATCTCTCAGATGGGGCCACCAACCTCCTACGTGAGTATATTAAACATGAAACAATAATCCTAAACTCTAAATAACTCCAAAATATAAATTGTAGTTAGCAGTTTGCTATCTGTTTTATCTCTGGTTTGCAGTTTGATATGTCGTTTTTGTTGCAAATTCAGTAAAACTAAACGAAAACGTTAATCATATTGAAAAAAAGTTGAATACAAGACAAATAATTTATTAAAGAAGCTTTCACTGGTATGACTAAAAAACCTATAAAACAGATCAGTACTTTTTAGTTGAGAGCTCCAGCACAACAGTGAGAAAAACACGCTTATAGCAGGCCCGTACGCAGACATTTTGCTGGGGGTGTGCAAACAAAAGTGACGTCATCTTATCACAACTTTCATATTTTCAGGTAAGCATAAATTCTATGCAAAAAAAACCTTTGGACTTAGTTTTGCTGCACTGACAAATTAGATTTTATTCTAATTAATTATTGAGATTGTTTTACAAATAAATAAGAGTGCTTTGATGATCATTTTCCATCGTAAACTTTATTTTTTTATTCATTACTTTTATAATCGAGTAGACTTTGTGGACCTTTACGGCCGTTGGGGGGTGCGTGCGCACCCCGTGCACCCCTTCTCCGTACCGGCCTTCTATACAATTGCATATCTAAACTTCCAGCTAATAATTGCCATTTCACACCCTCATCGTAAAATTTCAATCCTAAAATTTTAAGTCACATTTTCTACTATCGTATAACGTCCACTAAACTACAATTGAATATAAATTTAAGTAGTCAAAAGTTTCCTTATCTCTGCGGTTCCAAGCTTTTCACATACTGACAAAAACAACACATGAAATCTAATTTTTCTAGAATGGCTGAAGCAAAAGAAAGCCCTGATGAAATGTCAGGAAAGCTTCCCAGTAAAGTACAACACACAAGTAAAACAAGAGATGAAGTAATTCATAGGATAGAGAAGGATCGTGATCATCGTAATAGGAAAGATTCAAAGAGTGACTCAACATTCCGGAAGACGTCAGAGAGTGAAAAAAAGGCCAAAGAACAAACATGCAAAAGCAACAAAGGGAAAGCACCAAGATCTCGTCCACCTGAGAACAGGCCGAGGTCAATTAATAGCAGCTCAACCAAAAACAATGAAAAGATTGCAATAGTTAGGGAAAAAAAGCACAAAACGGTTTCAGCAAAGAGCGACCCTCAGCTCCCACAAATGGAATCCAGTGTACATAAAGCAAGCTCTCTCAGAGATGAACCAAGTACATTCAAAACAGAAGTTAAAAACTCGCCGCCAAAAAAGAAAATGTTTTACGCGTACCATAGACCAGAGAGAAAACGCAGTGCAAAAGAACAGGAAAAGGTAAAACAACAGAAAGAGTGCAGTAATACGCATCTGCCTGGTACCGAGGAAGCAAAGCTGAAAAGTGCGAGTTCTAAGGCTGCTAAGAGTGAAGTATTAAAATCAAAGAAAGAAATTCCAACCAGCAAAAAGGCTAAATCTCAACAGCCAAAGGATCATAGTAAACGTTCTTCTGATTCAACAGATAACATTGAAAGTGGAACTAGCAAAGCTAAAGGTAAAGATCGAGTTTGTATTAAGGTTAAGGAAAAACAAACTGTCCTCCAGATGCGCTGTGCACGAGCAAAACCGCCTATTAAAGTCACGCGACCAGGAGTGGCGCAAGAGGGACAGTCTAATGTGGAAAAGATGCGTACTAAACCAGAATCAAAAACCGCAAACGTTCCACAAACAAAAAAAGCACAAGAAGAAAAGGCGGTGAGCCAGATACTAGATGAAAAAGCGGCAGTGACTTCTTCTATCACACAACCAGCAGTAACGCAAGAGAGACAATCTAGTGTGGAACAGATGCGTACTTTACCAGAATCAGAAACCGCAAACGTTCAACAAACAGGGAAAGCACAAGAAGAAAAAGCAGTGAGCCAGTTACTAGATAAAAGAGCGGTACAGACTTCTATCATCACACAACCAGGGGTAGCGCATGCGCAAGAACGAAAAAATGTTACCTCTATGCGTGATGAATGTGCAGCAAAAAACAATGTGGATAAAGTAAAAAGTGAAAGCAACCGAAAGAAATCAAAGACAGCGAGAAAACAAAAGAAAATAAAAGGTAAAGTACTGAATAAAGAGAGTTTGTCTTCAGCTTTTCTTTCTTTGATCTTTTCAGCCGATGTTTAGTGTTGTAATATTAATATACAGATAGCCTTATTGGTAAGTTTGTTTTTGCAATATAATTTACGTAAAGATGGGGACATTACTTTTCTGAGGATAGAGAACTAGGAATCGGGAACAGAAAACCAGGCACATCGATCGGGTGGTCAGCGGTATAAAGCAAAAAAAACATTGGTTGCTCACAATCGAGGTTATATATTATTTATTGCTCCATTATTTTTGAGCAATGTAAATTATTTTTTAAATTGATAGTAACTTTTAGATATTCACCTGTGTATGGTGTGTGATATTCTATTTTGGACATAATCATCGGAAACTGATATTGACGACATTCCTTAATTATAATTTTGTCCTATTGTTCATCATATGATTCCATAGGGTAAAATGTTAAAGTAATAACGATCTACGGTGCATGTGATAAATTTGGTCACGTTTATGAAACACTCTGCCAATCTGATCTTCCAGAATCCTGAATTGCCGTCAAATCTTGAAAAGTATGTAAAAGTAAGAAAGATTAAAATAGAACTTTTAAAAATGAAGGCGAACAGGAGACTTTTCAGGAGCAAAAAATTTGCCAAAAGCTAAAAATCGAACGGTAAAAGAAAGTTTAACACCAAATTACCTTGTTTTAGGATTACTCATTAGTCCTTCGGAAAGTATGTTCACTACTTTACTGAATGATTAGAAGAACTCAATCAGAGTTCAAAGTGTTTTCACATTTCGGCAAAGACAGGTTTTTAGATTAAGTAAACATCGCCATTTTATTAATAAAAGTCAGGAATCTATATATTTTTTCTTCCTGTATTATCCGCCACAACGCAAACCAATCTCAATTATTGTAATTGTAGTTCTTACGCAATTTCCCGATTTCTTATGTTGACTTAGATGCTCCGTTGGCAGTGCTTCCAGAATCTCTGAGTTTAATAAGTGACGGGAAGAAAACCGAACTCAAACGAGAGTCAGTAGCAGTTCTAGAAAAAAGGGACGAGATTAAAAAAGAAAAGACAAGGAGATACCGAAGCAACAAAATCAACCAAACCATGAATCAAGAATCACAACCACCTGAAAACTTCCGACAGATTCAGATTTGTCCAACATTGGAAGAAATTACTACAACTGAAACCCCCTTTTTACGCCCGAACATCAAGAAAGGAAGTTACGATAACCTGGAGCATTACCTGGACGTGCAGTTTCGTTTGTTTCGCGAAGATTTTGTTGCTCCATTACGAGAAGGAATACAAGAAGTTACCGAGAACATTCCTGTGGAGGAACGAATTCATAAGGTTAAACTCTATCATGGAGTAGAAATAGTTTCCAAGCAATACACAAAATCAGGAATTACACACGAAATCAAATTTGATGTTTCGCGATTTAGACAGACCAACTGGAGTGCTAGCAAAAGATTGACCTATGGTTCCTTTCTTTGCATTTCAAAAGATAACTTCAAGTCAATGTTATTTGCAACAATAGCAGACCGAGAGCCATCAATGTTAAAGAGAGGAAGAGTTCAAATTGCGTTCATAGAGGGTCAGTGTATCACTGGGATAGAAAAGAGAAAGGAACAATTCATTGCTGCTGAGTCACCTGCGTTTTTTGAAGCTTACCGTCATGTTCTTTTAGGACTTCAATCTCTCAACGTAGAGAAGAATCTTCCCTTCCAAAAGTACCTTGTGGAATGCAAACCAGAAGTTGATCCACCTAAGTACCTATGCATTGGTAATGGTAAAAAGCCCGTATACTTTAATTTTGACAAATTACTTGGAACTAGCAAGGAGCTGGAAGAGGGTAACTCACGTTATTCAAGTTTGGGCAAAGAAAAACGTCGCAAAGTAAAAGAGAAGCGACGGCTCACGCAAAAAAATCAGGTTCCTGTACTTCAAACTGATGCGTGGCCAGCACTCGATCGATTTGCATTAAACGAGTCGCAGTTGGAAGCTTTAAAGACTGCACTCACAACCGAATTTTCAGTGATTCAAGGTCCACCTGGTACTGGAAAGACCTACATCGGGTTGAGGATAGTGGAAACTCTACTGGACAACCAAGACGTTTGGAATTCCGATAAATCATCGCCAATGCTCATGGTTTGCTACACTAACCACGCTCTTGATCAGTTTCTTGAAGGAGTTTTAGAGTTTCTTCCTAAAGGAATTATTCGAGTTGGAGGAAGAAGTAAGAGCGAAAAGTTAGAAAGATTTAATTTGAAAAAGTTTACGCGTTATGGAGCATGTGCTCCAATCTACAATGATATAGAAAACCAAATCAAAACCATCTTCAGCTTAAAAAAACTAGCGGAGCATGTAGAAAGCGATCTTCTCAAATTCAAGGACATTGAACCTTTTGTCACCGATGATCTGAAAGACAAACTGTACTTCTGCAGACCACGTGCTTATGCCGGAGACATGGCAAAACTTTTTGACGTTTGGTTATGTTCTAAGGAGCCCGAAACAAATGCACCGGGAAACTATGAAGAAGACGAATATGGTGATGTTGATGATGATGAGGAGGAGGACGAGGAGGAAGAGAAGGAGGAGGAAGAGGAAGATGCAGAAGAGGAGGAAGAGAAAGAGGGAAAACTGGAGGAGGAGGAAAAAAATAAGAAGGACGAGGATGAGGACGAGGAATTGGAGAAGGAGGAGGAGGAGAAAGAGGGAAAATTGGAGAAGGAGAAGGAATGGGAGAAGGAAGAGGTGGTGGTGGTGGAGGAGGAGGAAGAGGAAGAAGAAGAAGAAGAAACAATCGACATTGAACAAGAAGCTGATCGCATTGGTCAAGAAAGGTGTCTGGAGGGGGATGAGAACGCCTTCCAACCTATATTGGTCGAAGACAAATTGTTGGCACTACATAAAGAAAATGATAACTACCAAGAAGCTAACCAATCAAACGAAAAGGAACAGAAGCAACCGCAACTAAAAGTTACAAAACAAAATCAAATAAAATTAGAAGTAACGGCTGCTGAACAAAACAAAGTAAGCAGCCTAATAAAACAAGGTTTAATGGCCTTTACAACGGAGGAAGTTGCTAAAATTCAAAATATGTGGGAACTTTCAGAAGAAGGCAGAGTAAAACTGTACATGTTTTGGGTTAGGTGCTACAAAAATCATTGGAGAAAAAAGTTGGAAAAAGAGGAAGAAAAATACCAGAACCTTGTGGTAAAACTTAAAGATGCGAGAGAAATTGTGGAAATGAGAGCTCTCAGCGATGCAGTAGTTATCGGAATGACTACAACAGGCGCTGCAAGATACCACAAGATTTTGCAAGAGATTAATCCCAAGATTGTCGTGATTGAGGAAGCAGCTGAAGTGTTGGAAGCACACATTTTGACATCGCTAACACAAGGTACTGAACATACAATTCTTATTGGTGACCACAAACAATTGCGCCCAAAGCCGACTGTGTACAAATTGGCTCAGGATTATAATTTAGAGATTTCATTGTTTGAGCGCATGGTGTTAAACAAAATGGATTGCAAGCAACTATCAACGCAGCACCGTATGAGGCCGAACATTGCTCGACTTACCAAAAGAATATACGACAATGAAATTTTCGATCACGAATCAGTATGCAGTTTTGAAGACGTCCGAGGATTGGAGAAAAACCTCTTTTTCATCGATCACAGAGAACCTGAAAAGTTAGTTCAAGGTCTTCAGAGTCACTCCAACCAGCACGAAGCTTCCTTCGTCGTGTCCTTAACCAAGTACCTGTTGAATCAAGACTACGACAAGTCCAAGATTACAGTATTGACCATGTATTCAGCACAGCTTCTGGAACTCAAAGGAAAGATGCCAAAAAGGGAGTTTGATGGTGTGCAAGTTTCGGTGGTGGACAACTTTCAAGGGGAAGAAAATGACATCATAATATTATCACTCGTGCGAAGTTCCAAAAATGGTCGAATTGGATTCCTAAAAGAAGACAACAGAATCTGTGTTGCGCTTTCAAGGGCTCGTAAGGGTTTCTTTTGTATCGGTAATTTTGACCTTCTTTCAAGAAAGTGTGAAACGTGGCGCAACATCGTTCAAGACTTGAAGACTGAAAATGAGATTGGTGAAGAACTCCGACTTAAGTGTTCAAAACACGGAAATGTCGTTGTGGTCAAACAAGGAGAAGACTTCAAAAAGACACCTTTAGGAGGATGTGGCAAAGCATGTGGTGAAATCCTTGACTGCGGTCACCTCTGTAGACTGCTTTGTCATGGTTATGATATCAATCATACAAAGTACGTTTGTGAAGAAAAATGTCCCGAAAGCTGTCCTCAGGGTCACCCGTGTTTTAGCAGACATTGTCACTATGGAAATGCCTGCCCTCCTTGCAAGGTGGAGGCAATAAAGCAGTGCTTGAAATGTGGAGAAGCCGTTGAAACTACGTGTGGTTGCCAGTTGGAGAACTTGAAGTGTATGCGACCGTGTAATGAGAATCTGAGTTGCAATCACAAGTGTGAAAGGTAAGAAAACAATTCTGACTTATGAAAAACTGTAAACGCTAGCTTTGCTGCAGCATAAACTTAATTCAGTTTTCCCCTTATGAAACAAGTTTCTCCATTACTGCAGACCCCGTCCCTATCTAGGTGATAATATTTTACCTCGATCGTTTGATAGAAAAAGAAACGAAATCATATTATTTAACATGAATATCTTATTTCAAAGTTATTTCAAACTGTCTCCCCATCAGAAACATTTTTGGCTCCTATTTCATTCCGATAAACTTAAAACCTTAAATAAATAAGCGCAAACAAATTGTTTGCCATTATATATTAGAACAATAGTTATCAAGCTTTTTCATCATAATCATATAACCGCATTGTCTTTATAATGAAAGACTTCAAAAGACTTTTACAGACGATATCGGAACATCAAATTTTAAAAAATCCTTTTTGGAATTTGATTTTCAAAATTGATCTTACAGGTATAAATACATACGTGCATACAATTAAGTATATTTATATTGGCATTGAATTTTATAGTTTAGTAACAGTTATAGATATGTTTTTTATTTGTTGTTTTATCACATTAATTATTTTAGATATAATATTTATGCACTCAAACTAGCCCTGCAAGTGTATTATATTTTTTTTCTTTTTTTGCTTTATTCTATTAGATCTTGTTAGTAACTGCTAAGCAAGCTTAAGTTTTCAACAAGACCCTATAGAAGCGTTCAATGGGCTACCTACGTTACAGGTCTCTCTTCTCACAGCACAATAGAACAAGAAATAAACCTTACATGTGAGTCAAGCTGGCGCCACAAGGAACTGTGGAACACAAATTTTGTGTTGACAATAAGAAGCACGACGGAAAAACAAACCTATTTTATAACCTAGCTTACCACAGGGTGCCCCGCAATAATTTGGTAAGCAACTTTTGTTAAAAGTGCTTCACTGAATTTGCTTTTTTCTACTCTTTGATTTAATTTCAGATACTGCTACGAGTGTTATAAAGGCTGCGACCAAACAAAGTGTAAACGAATGGTCATAAAAACTCTTCCTTGTAAGCATCTTAAAGAGATGTGTTGCGGAAAAAACCCTAATGGCGTCGAATGCCAAGAGGGGTGTGAACGGCTACTAGAGTGTGGACATCAGTGCCCGGGAAAATGCTATCAGGATTGCATGACGCTAAAATGTTATGAAAATGTCTTACAGTTGCGAGAGTGTGGACATGAAAAACTCGTTAAATGCTTTAAGAAAGACTTACTTGATGAATGCAAAAGTCCGTGCAAGAAGACCTTTTCTTGTGGTCATGAGTGTCCTGGAATGTGCTATGAGGATTGCTCAAAAGTTTTGTGCAAAGTTTCAGTTGATGTGCAGCTTCAATGTGGGCACATGCAACAACAGCTCTGCCACGAACGTGATCCTAGCCAGAGATGTCATGTCCTAATGCAAGTAACACTACCCGGATGTAATCACAATATCGAGATAGAATGCTGGAAGAATGGAGCTCACTTGAAATGTCCGAATCCTTGTTCAAATATCAGAACCTGTAATCACTCTTGCAGAGGCACATGCGGTGTTCCTTGCGAACTTACTCCTTGCAAAGAAATAATAGAGAAACGTCTTCCCTGTGGACATTACAAGGTTTGTAAACTTTACATTTCAACCATTTCCCAAATAATCATAACTGGCGAAGTCGTATACTGTAATGTAACATGTTATAACTTATTATAATCCAATACAAAACAAATGCAATACAATGTGATATAATATAATAATATTAAATCAGATAAAATCATATCATTTTATATTAAATTACACTATAATATAGAATAATATTGAATATAAGATATTATATTGTAATATGTTATTTAATGTTATGTTTTGTTATGTTATGCCCTGATTGGCTAAAATTTTGTTTTATAAAACTAAATAGAAATCTCGGGATGACGTCACACAACATTTGAAAAGATGGAATAAAGTTTATTTTCTAAAATGAAAACACTCTAAATGCAGAGTGAAGCACTCTTCTGGTGTTCTGTTACGTCATCGCTTGTTCCAGCACTATTGTCTAAAACCACGTCCGATGCTGTTTTATTCCCTTAAAGTAATATAATATACTACACTATAATGTGCTAAATTATGTAATATTATATGATATAAATATTTATATGTAATATTTAAGGTTAGATATTGTTGTAAATGTTTTGTTTACAGATAGATACACGAGCTAGCCACACAACGAGAAACAGGATATGACTCTATACTCTATATGGACTCTACCTTATAGTCCATATAGTCTGGAGATATTGCATTCGTTTTCTTTTCTCTGATTCTCTGTATTAGGTCAATAGCTAGCTTCTAATGAATAGTTTTCTCTTGTCATTTATAGACAGTTCCTTGTTACATGGCTGTAAGCGACGTAGTTTGTGATAGTTTGGAAGTTACCCAGTTACCTGGATGTGATCATAAAAAGCATCTGCCTTGCTATCAAGCAGCCGAAGTATTAAGTGGCCGGCTTGTTGTGAAGTGTGATGTACTTGTACTCAAAGACCTGCCATGCGGTCACACATCTGAACTTCCGTGTTCCCAAAACATTGATGCAGTAATTTGCAACATGCCATGTGAGCGAATGCTGTCGTGTGGCATTCATCAATGTCAAGATATCTGTGGAGCTGATTGTTCGAAAACAAAATGTGATGCAAAGGTATGAATCATAAACACCTATCAAACTGCTTGCAAAAAATTCTGTCGAGTTTGTTTTGTTATCTTTCAAAGTAGTTATTTTCAAAACCCTGAGCAATGAAAATAACTTCGAATTCATCAGAATGAATTGGTATTTCCTTGATTTTAGACACGTACCTTTTAATTAGAAAAACTTTATTAACTTTTTTTTTGCGCCATTATTGGTGGTGGTCGGTTTATACTAGAGTGATATAGAAAGTTTTACACCATAAAAAATATGTTTTTTTAACTGACGTTTCTGACTGGAGTCCTCCTAGACTGCAAAACAGTCACTTCCTTCGCCTGGAGATCTAGAATCCGAGCGCGTTCATCATATGGGAAACTGGGGAGAGGAAATAAACGCGCGGACGAGAGCAAAAGGAATGGGGCGAGTCCCA
>JAOBAY020085330.1:0-10519 GCA_025331085.2 Zoanthus sociatus
AAAAAATACAATTTATAATATTTTATTAGAATTCTGATATTAAACAATTGATAAGTCCTTTATTTTATTATAACCTGTACCTTGTCCTTCATATCTGCTTTAACTTCGTCCAGTGATCTTTTTCTTGGCTCTGTGGAACTTTGGCTTCTCTTCACAGCCAATTCCTCTTTAACAGCTACCTGCTTTTTCTGCTCCATAACGTCAAACAATTTGCTGTCTCTTTCCATTAGCAGATATCTCACTGCTACAAGTAATACTACAATTATAGTTACAACCTGCAACAGCAGAGGCATGCATTCACCTTCGGTTCAAACTTTTTGTTGGTACAAGCTTGAAAAATTCTTAAATGAATCTATAGAACTATCTTTGGAGAAACCGTTGTATCACTGGTTAATAACAAAATACCAGAAATTTTCCAGGAGTTCTACAGGTACCATTCTACAGGGTAATGAATATATCTAATTTTTTTCAAAACCAACCCTGTAAATTAATTCTAGGTAAAAACAAAACTGCATCACTTAATATCTGCCACCATAGCACCAACTAAAACTGAGTCTAATACAATCACAAATTAGATGCTTCTGCAAGTTTTATGTTGTTTATAAAATTGAAGAAAATTTTTCCACAATTTTCAAGGAGTTTTCCAGGATTTTCTAGGGCTCTTGAAGGAAATTTCAAAATTACAGGAGTTTTCCAGGAATTCCAAGAGTAGATTTGTTGGTGCTGAGCTGATGGGACTGCTAGTGACTGACATGTAGTCAATCCATCACAAGTTTGCCACTACGAAAAGCTGAATACTCAGTTTACTGGCCCAAAGTAAAAGAAAAAGTTGACTCATTACTTTTGTCATTTAAAGGTTTACACAAAACACCCAAATCTCAACAGAGCCAAGTGGCCTTTGGAGCCAGTGTTAATATTTTCATTTTTGATAATGTTAAGCAAATGAAAAGCATTGTCTCTCATAGACATAAAACTATAGTCCATCACTGGCCAGTTCTTAGCACTAATGTTAACAATCATGTCCAGCTATTGTTACCCAGCGTTTGGTTTCTCCCTTCACTCAAAGGGTAGGGTGTACCAGGTGTCATGAATGCTCTATAATCATGGTAACTATAGTGAACATTGGCAGTGGATTGTGAAAAAGGCTAATTGAGGTTGGTGTGCAATGATATGACAATATCAAGATGAAAGTGTAATGTCACCTTAAAGAATTGGAAGCATAAAGTAAACAACAAACCAAAAACTTCACTGTGAGATGCAGAACAAATGAAAGTTTGGATTGAAAATGCTTGACATGGTCAACTTGGTGGCCCGAGGAGAAGATGTTTTCTAGATTTATGATGCATTTGAGGCACTCATCACTGATCCTGTGAAAGCATCATTCAAACATGAAAACACTTAGCCGGGATTCTGGAGATTATAACTTCAGTTCTCCAGCCACTTGATGTATTCTTAAACAAGCCATTTGAAGATGGAATCACATTTAGAAATGGATGCAGTGGATGGCTGACATGATCCATGAGTTTATTACCACAGGACAGCAAAAAAAAACATTCTGAGAAATTAATCTGCAAGTTGATTTCTGAAGCATGGAATAACACTCAATGAAAATGAAAATGTGAGCTCCGAACTCTAGTTTCTTACAAAATCATTCAATAATTAATTAAAGTATAAACCTTGGTTTTCAGTTTCTTGCAAACTCTGTATTTTTCCATGTACGGTTTAATATTGTAAATTTTCATGAAGATTTCAAAGTCATATTTTATAAACTGTTCAAACAGATCCTGAATCACTTGTGTTTCATCACAAGCATTAAAACAGAGACATACCTGTTCAGCATTTACAGCTAAAAATCTGTTGAAAAAAAGGAGACAACATATTCGTAAGTTTCTGAATCACAAAAAAAATTGATTTGACAGAAAAACCTTTTAGCAAAAAACCTTACTTTGTTAGCCAAGCTCCGTCACCAGTGTCATTTGTGTCTTCTGCTCTCCAGTCATCAGCAGGCTTGACTACTGACCGACTGTAAACATGAACCAGCATCAGACCAGTAGACTGCAATCAAAAAACAACATCCCAAGAAAATTTAATCATTACAGTATCAGTATATGTTTTGATGTCTCGATCAGACGACATGTATATTTTAAAATGCAGTCTTTACATGCAACTAAAAGAAATAGAATTGTCATGAAATCAAACTTTGCAAAGCACATGCAGTAATGTCCACTCTGATGTCAAAATAATTATTATCATTATTTACAGTATGAAATAACACAACAAGAATTATCAGTAAGTACAGATCATTTTAATAATTAGTAACTTACTATTAATGAGAAGAATTTTGGAAATGAAGTTTCAGACTTTAGTCCTTGATCAGAGTGAAAGACTGATGACAGACTACAGGCTGAAACGTAAGTTCTGAAATTCTTCTCACTACAGTGGACAAGTTATCAATTTATAGAAAGTTCTGTTTCTGTAGAAACGCCGACTCTGCATTCCATTTATGTCACATACATGTAGGTGGATATAGATGGATGGATAAATAGATGGTTGGTTGGATGGATGGAAAAATGGATGGAAGGCTAGAATTTTTTCCTTTTTGTTACTTTTTTTGTTCCCTTTTGCTACCTTTGTTACTTTTTGCAACCTTTGATCTTTTTGCTACTTTGTTTTGTTCCCTTTTGCTACCTTTGTTCCTTTTTGCTACCTTTGTTCCTTTTTACTAGCTTTGTTCCTTTTTACTAGCTTTTTGCAATTTCTGAGTTTCATTTTGCTACTGAGCATAACAGCTAAAAGGAACTCATGATCCATTTTCCTACCAAGTGAAAATTAGGTAAATATAAGAGAAAACGTTTAAAAAAGAAATAATGATTTCATTTATATCCATAAAAAATAAGTGATACACACCATAACTAGTTTAATCTGCTGAACAACAGGATTGGGCGAATTCTCTTGCTGAGTCAGCAATCCATCTACAGTGTCTGTGTGTCTATTTGTTTCAATATGCTTTCTATCACATATCTGTGAACAACAACAGCCACAAAAATAATTTGTATGATTCATAAATGGTAAATAATATATTCAAACACGGCTGACTTGGTGAGTAATCTTTAAAGTAATAAAAATTAGCTGTAACAATTATCATATAATTTATATTATCATGAAACCATCTGCTGTAATGAATGCAATTTAAGCAATTGTGAAAGAGAAGCCTGAAAAAAATTCAGACTTCAACGAGACACACACCCATGACCTCTGTGATACTGGTGTAGGGCTCTAACCAACTGAGAGCTCTATGAAGCTACATCCCATTGAAGTCTGAATTTTTTAAGGCTTCTCTTTTACAATATTGCTTAAATTGCATTTCATAACCGTGAAGATCGTATCATCACATCGGTACATATAACTGCAGTACAAATCATATAATAATTATTGACAAAAGAATAATTTATGTCTTTTGTTTTATTCCCTCAAGCATCGGACAAAAGCTGAATTTGAATATATCAATGTTGGTCTATTAGAGCTCTTACTTCACCAATCCTCCACGTTGTACACTGCTATGAATATATCAATGTTGGTCTATTAGAGCTCTTACTTCACCAGTCCTCCACATTGTACACTGCTATGAATATATCAATGTTGGTCTATTAGCTTTCTTCACCAGCCCTCCACACTGTACAATGCTATGAATGAGCTGAAATGGTGAAACTTGTAAGAAAAGGCTACAGTACAGAGTTACAAGGACAACAGTTGATGACTTTACAAGATTTAAAATTTGTGGCAACCCTAAAACTTTGATTCTATTCCTGAAATGATTCTAATGGATGCTTGCAACATGGTTATAAAGTTAAAAAGAAAGTGTTCCTCAATTTGAATGCTTAAAAAAATGTTGAGTCGCCGACGGGAATGGAACCCACAACCTTTTGATTACTAGTCAGATGCTCTACCGTCTGAGCTACAGACTCACATGGGGAGGCAAGTCACTGTTGAAGCTCTTGTCCTTTCCTACTGGACATATATGTCTTGCATCCACTTACTCAATATGTCTGATTTTGCTATTTGACTAAAACTAAAAATTATAAACAAACAAATAAAAAAGTCTTACCTCTAAAAGCAGTGAAAGACAAGCTGGGAGGAACGTCATAAACATCACATAGTTCGTCAACAAAGACAAACAGCCAAAAAAACTAATGGTCTCCAGCTCTGCAACACCTGAAATGAATTAAACATATTAATTCTTAAATATGAAATAATAAAAAAAAATCCTAAGCACTTTAGCTTTAAACAACATCATTCTAGTCAACCATTGAATTTCTAAACTGAGGATACTTTAGTGACTTTGCAGTTTTCTAAACTGAATAGTTCTCAAGAATTGTCCAAGATTTAGAAAATTCCAGGGTTTTCCATGGACTTCCCAGTTTCTGAAAAAACATCACTTTTTGAAGTTGTATGAGCATGATGGAGAGTGGAAGTTGGGGAGATTGCTATCATAGTGGGGTAAATCCAGCAACCCCTGTTTACAGGGATAAACCTAGGTCAATCTGGATTGCTACCATAGTGGGGTAAATCCAGCTACCCCTGTTTACAGGCTGGGATAAACCTAGATCAATCTGGATTGATGATGATGAAGATGGCAATATCCAACAAACAATGTGCTGAGACAAACAACCTAATTTACTTTAATGCAGTGTAGAGCACTTGTTTTCTCCATCTGTAACTGAACCTCACAAAAGGAGGAACCATGGGTCAGTGGTCAGAGTTTGAGATTTAAATGCAGAAGACCTGCGTTCCTTGGATTGAACGACTGAATGAATTTGCTATCCCCAGTACAAATTCAAAGTCACAGGAATGGTTTATTGGAGTTGTGTAAGATCAGCAATGTTATATGGGGGTGAGACATGGTGTTTGAGGGGAAAATGAGATGGCAATTTTGAGAAAGACCGAGACAGCAATGGTGAGAGCAATGTGTGGTGCAAAACCAATGGAGATAAAAGAGGACAGAGGACCTAATGGAGATGTTGGGATTGAAGTAAACAGAGGTACAGATTGGAAAGGCAAATGGAGTGAGATGGTATAAGCATGTGTTGAGGAAGGATGATGGGAATGTTTTGAGAAAAATGTTGGAGTTTGAAGGGCAAGAGGATGCGAGGACGACCAAAGAAGACGAGGAAGATGCAAGTGGAAAAGGAGAGCAAGAGTTTGGAGAAAAAGGATGCCATGAATCGAGTGAGATCGAGAGTGGGAGTTGAAGAGATTGCTGCCAAAGTGGGGTAAATCCAGCCACCCCCATTTAAGGAAATAGACCTGGATCATAATTGGATTGTTTGATTGATTATAAATAGGAACTGGTTTGCCTCCTTAGAAATTGAGATCTTAACTGGGAGAGAGGGGGATTTTAACATGACACTGAAAGCCCCTTTAGGGGAGTTGTCATATTCAATATTTATATTTACCTGAAAGTGTTCCAACGCCAATAACTAAGGCTCCTACAAGAGTATTGAGACTGATATTGGGACCAACTGTCGCAACACTGTAAGCAATGCTTTTATGAGCTTTCTCCTGTTCATAATTTCAATGGAGCAAAGTGTTAGCAACGTGTTAACAGCCTAGGCCCCAGTTAGTAAAATCTTGATTAGCACTAACTCAGGGTTAAATTTTTAACTCAACATGTTCTTTTCTCCAACCTTACTGGGAAGAATTTGAGCTGCAATTTGGGATTAATCTGTTTTTTCCAAGGAAAATCTGAACAGCATTTTATAAGAATGATAATGTTATTAATTTTTGCTTAACTCAGGGTAAAATTAAAGCCACCTGTAAACAATCCAGCCCTGAATACTTTAAATACTGCAAATTAAAATGATTAAACAAATGTTTCCTAACTTATTCTTTAAAACTAATTGCTACTTTTCATGTCACTAGCATCCTAACTTGTAGTGGTCTTTTTATCTGGAAACAGTGCTCTCCCTAGGTATTTTAGGCCAGGCGGGTCGCCTGACTTAATTCACTGAAAAACCATTGCTGCCAGGCTTAAAACTGAAGATTTAAACCAAGGTAAGATCTCAAAGTGGGAATTCCTATCAATAAGTAAAGAAGAATCACGATAAAATTGATGAAACATTTGTTGCTTGTGTCATTTTTACCGAGTGATGCACAGTTAATATGATTACAAGTACCCTTGTTTTGTTCTTGCTTCTTGCAGTCAGTATCCCCCCCCCCCCCCCCCCTGGCCTTCCAAAAATCCCAGAGAGGGCACTGGGTAAGGAGTAAATGCTTTAACAAAATACCTCAGATGCTAGGAAACTCTTAAATGGCAAAATTAAATATATAATTGCACCACTTGAAGTCTTGGTCATTAGAAGTATTTAACATGAATGTTTTGACATTAAAATCTAAACAGCACAGTAATTGGCCACTTACATTACTTGTAGCTTCCACTGAACACTTGACCAAATTTGCTGCTGCATTAAAATCCACAAGGAGAAAAAAGAAGGGCAGAGCTTCCCTAGAAATGTTATAAGAAGTAACAAAAAATGTTATTCATTGGTATCACAATATATCACAATTAATAACACAATTAACAAACAATAAAAATATTAAATGTAACTTATTTATAAGTTTAAATTTACTTTTACTATTAAAATTGTTTTAAATTCAACAACTAATTAATAATGATATGAACTCAATGAAAGGGGGACCTGTTTAGTTTACAAATATCTCAGAAAATGGTTTTCTTGCTTGTTTGTGAATCCCCATCTAAAACAAACCATGAAAGTTTCAAAACTAATAAAGTCAAACTCTTAGTACTTGATATGCGAAGAAAAGAAAACAATTGTAACAGACTTGCTGGCTCTGTTAACAAAAATTATTCTCTTAACAAGGCCAGCTACTTACTTATTATATTATTTCTGTTAATCTACCATTTAAGAGTTGGTCACCATTGAAAAACCTTGGTAGAAAAATAGAAAATGTAAAATCGTGACAGAAGAAAAATGTACTTCAATCAGAACTAATCAATTTACAGATTAAATGGTTTTCATAAGTGGATTTGCAAAAATGAGTCCAATTCCTAATATTCATTTTGACTCAAGCATCTTAAAAAATCTTATTTACTGTTCTACATTTAGTTTAAAAAATTAATATAAGATGTATAAAATTACTGTAGGTACAAAATAAACTAATATTGACCAGCATTGCTCTTTATAAAATATTTGTAAACCCATAATACAATGAGTGTACAGTTAAATTTAGAAAATTAAGACTTGCTCATGATATTGTCCCTTGTCTTGTGCAGTCAAGCAATAACAAAATCATTAATCATTTTTGGTAATCAAAAATGACAATTACTCTCTATTTTATCAGAATGATGTCAAATTGAAGATGTCTACATCAGATAATTATCACAAACAATAAACAAATATTCAAATCATTCCTTTACCTGAGGGCAGCAATATCTTTGCCACACAAATGTAGAACGATAGAGCCAAACAACGTACAGGAAAATATGACAAAGACTGCAACAACACCTACAGATGCAATGATATAGATTAAAAGCATTTGCACTGGGGTATAGTTTGCATTTTGCTTGTACAAAGTACACTTTACCCACTCAGTTAAACTTTGCTGGTGGTAATAGTTAATCTATATTAGGGGTAAATAGTAAACAATTATATTTCATTAATAAAAAATATAGCTGTTAAGCAATATACATGTACCAGTGCAGTATGTTTAATAGCTAAATTGAATTTCAAAAATCTTAGCTAAGTCAACCGACAGCTTTCAAACCAGAGCACATTGTGATATAAAATATTGGTGTATAAATTGTAAAAAAATAATCTGATTTCAGACATAATCTAAATAAAAAATGACTTACAGATCAGAACAGCATGGTTTTCAATAAGATTTGAAGTTGACAGACATATTCTGAGAGTAGCTGGCATGTTTTATTTCATCTAATATTCTTTTCTTAAAGCATTTGTGTAATGACCGCTGTTTTTTTCTATTTATCTCGACCAATTTCCAGCCTACAGTATGAAACTGTCCAACTAGCTGGCAATATTGTCATTGAGTCATCAGTACTGATTGACAATCCTGGAACATTGATTTAATTCATGTTTTTTCTTTAGATTGAGCCAAGTTTTAACCCTAGCATATTAAAAAATAAGTACACTTACCAAAAATATATTTTGATCCAAGGTGAATTAGCTTTTTACACTGCATTATGATGTAAAACATGGCTAAAAAGTAGCTGGTGGGTCCAATGTGCATGCCGGATGGTAAAGGGGTCTAAACACACAAGCAAACACAACAAGAAGTTAATAGTCTTAATCATCAATGTAAAAGAAAGTTATTTAAAACATTACATTTTGCCAAAGCAAAGCAAGGGCCGACCAAGGGCAGACCTTTCCCTACCATTAACTGTTAGTTAAATCTTAAAACCTCAATCAACACACTAAGAATAATGGATCAAAATTGTGACCAACTTGTTGAAGTTACTTAAAATTGAGAGAATTATATTAAGATGAACTGTAGGCAGGCATGGTTGGCACAGATGTAAGAATTTTTTTTTTGTCTGCCTTCCAACCAGAAGGTCTCCAGCAGAATCCTGGCTCTACCAAAATTGGAATCTTTGTTCTTATCCACCCAAGCTAACTCAGCTTTCCACCCTTCTAGGGTAGGTAAATGAGTATTGGCATCTACTGGAAATTAACTTGCGATCCATGATTAGTGTACCATCCGGGGGAACTCTCATCTGCTTATTACTACAGAAACAGGAGATAAATGCTGGCTCCATGGGCCACCTGGCTCATAAAGAATTTAGGTATAGCTTTTTAACTACAGAATACCCTGCATTTGTTAGTAATTATTCTGGACCTGCACATTCATTGTTCTTTAAAAATAAATGTGCAGTAAGAATAATAGTGACAGAAAATTTGTAGTTACTCCAAAGTTTTGGCATAAGCAAAGTATTCAGTTAATATCTTGTAACTTAAGAGAGCTTATGCTTTGACTGCGAGCTTATTAAATGTTTTTCAACTTCCTAATCACTAACAAAACCAAGCCTTTGATTGTCTAACTTATATTCTGTACCTAAACCCCCAAAAACAATTAAGTAGATTTTTTTGAGAACTGATTCAAATAAAAACACAACATATATACATTATCACAATTCACAAAATAAATAACTTTAGGTTACAGACAAATCTCCAGTCTTACAATCTGAAACAAAATAAGGGGTGGCGCTGAACCAATTTTTCAAATGCCACTTGTAAAGTGACAAGAATGGAGAACCAACGTTATATGATTCTAGATCATTGACTCATCCTCTGATAATAAATAATTGTATATAAAATGGAACTAAACAGTCTGGGGTAGACTGCGGTGGGTTAAATCAGTCATAGAATATGCCGCTAGTTTTTCCTTAAAAATTCCAGCTTAAAATTTAAATTACATATTTTAAAAAGAAACACTTGACACAAACAGAACGAACAAGGTATTCTCCTGAAAGTGTTTGAAATTATTTTACAAAGAAGATTATTTCCTTTAAATGCAAGTATGTTAATAAAACTGGTGTCTGATTTGCAATGTGTTTGAGTTCTTGTTGGCATTTATAGCAATATATACATAGAATAGAACTTTAAAATCATGTTCAAGTTTAGTTTGAAGATCATATTTCATAACACTCACCAGCTCCCACTCACCACACAGGCACTACACATACCTTATTGACGAGCCCTTTCTGATCTGACCCATCGGTTGCTTCTATATGTGTTGCATCGTAAATATTTAAAGTTATTAGGCACACAGTACTAGTGACACATACTAGAAGAACCTCAACCGGATGAGATACACAAAGAATTCCGTGAGTGTAAAATAAACTAGCCGATACAGTTTTTTCGTTCATGATAACTTCGTAGTAGTTGACACTTCTATTAACTTCTAACTTCTTCTTCCTTTCATTATAAAGTGGTCACCAAGCATAGATATGACGAAATTCTTCCCCATACCTCACGCGGTTTTCTCTTGACGGTCATACTTTCCCATATTTTTATATTATTCCTTAAAAAATAGCTAAAATAACAGGCCAAACAAAAAGTAATATTGAGATTTGTTAATTTTTCTTTAGTTTATTTTCTAAAACAGGAGATTCAAGAGCCCGAGTTTTCTGTTTCAATAATTTTTAGTAAAAAGCCTAAAGCAATGTGACAAAAATTGTGTGACGTCAATTTAAGGTTTAGCGAAAATTTACTCACGTACTAGATCGCCCTTATTAGGGACCTTAAGATCGAGAACGGAAGAAATGACGACGGCAGTTGTGAAAATAATTAATTCTCGTCTATATTTTGTGTTTTAAATCAGCGATATTTTTTTAATTGCGACTTTGCTTGAGATTCACGAATAGTAGAAGGTAAAAAGTTTAGCCGCCAAGGCAAACAAAGGTTGTCAATTTTGTTCTTTGACGTTCACGTTGTCCACAGAACCCAAAAAGTGAGCTTTCCGCGGCGTATCAGTGAAGACGACG
>JAOBAY020085341.1:0-10518 GCA_025331085.2 Zoanthus sociatus
GGGTTTTAAATTCCATTTGAAACAAACTCAAAGTGTTTAAAACTAGTGAAATAACTCCCTTTTTCTCAGAGTTTCTGAAAAGTAATAGTAGTGACAACTGAGGTTGGAGTAAAACTGGGGGGGCACAGCCCCCCCCCAGGCCCCTTCCCTTGCTACGGCCCTGTTTTGGCAGCACAAAACGTTCCGTTCTTTCCAGCACGATCAGCATTCGGCCATTGCTGGGTACTGTTGTACAAATCATGTGACGTCACATGCATACTAATTAGCATGTCACACTTTTGCGGTTAAAATCGCTGAAAAACTAAGAAAATTTTTTTTTTATTCCACATGCATTCTACATTTTGGCCTTGGTGTTGTTCTCCTTCGGACCACACCGTAAAATTATGAATGTTGAAATTGTGTCTGTCTGTACCTGTGCGTATTTGTGACGAGAGTTGCTGTTGGAAAGAACGCTTCGGGTCGGGCGCATGGTTGGCGCCGTTGGTAAGCTCACTGTTTTCTGACCAAAAGGTTTCCAGTTCGATCCCGACTCTGCCGTGATTTGAATATATATTTGATCCTTTTTTCTGCAAAGCTACCTCAGCTTTCCATCCTTCCTGGGTAGGTAAATGAGTACCAGCGTCTGTTGGGAGCTAACTGCGATGGATTAGTGTCCCTTCCAGGGGGAGTCAAAGACTCTCATCCGCTTAACACTACAGAAACCGAAAAAAGATAACCGATGGGTCCATGGGCTACCTGTCTCGTAAAGGATTTAGCTAGGTTTAGCTTTGGGTCGGGCATATTAAGCTGTTTCTTTGTAATCCACTTTACAGTGTAAGAAAGACAATTAGGAAGCCAAATTGTTTGTTTGCATTGTTATTGTTTTTAATGTACTGTTAGTGTTCTTGTATTGTTAGTGTTCTTGTACTGTTAGTGTTATTGTAATGTTAGTATTATTGTAATGTTAGTGCTATTATACTGTTAGTGTTATTGTACTGTTAGTGTTTTAATTGTAATGTTAGTGTAATACCACAGAATATTACACAAACCGAAGATAACCGATGGGTCCATGGGCCAACTGACTCGTAAAGGATTTAGCTAGGTTTAGCTTTGGGTCAGGCATATTAAGCTGTTTCTTTGTAATCTACTTTACAGTGCAAGAAAGGCAATTAGGAAGGCAATTTAAGAAAGGCAGTGCAAGAAAGGCAATTTATTTGCATTGCTATTGTTTTAATGTACTGTTAGTGTTATGGTACTGTTAGTGTTCTTGTACTGTTAGTGGTATTGTAATGTTAGTGTTATAATTGTAATGTTAGCGTTATTATACTGTTAGTGTTAAAATTGTAATGTTAGTGTTATTGTACTGTTAGTGTTATTGCATTATTGTACTGTTAGTGTTATAATTGTAATGTTAGTGTTATAATTATGTTAGTGTTATTGTACTGTTAGTGTTATTGCATTATTGTACTGTTAGTGTTATAATTGTAATGTTAGTGTTATTGTACTGTTAGTGTTATTGTTATTTTGTGTTCTGAAACACTGGACTTATAATGCAACTTCAGTTTTTCAGAAGTTAAGTGACAGCAATTCTCAAACTAATAGAACTTTTCTAAGAATTCTTGCTGTGTTCAGAATTACACTTTTCTACAGCTTTTTTGTCTTGATGTCTGTTCCAATACTCTCTAATGCTTTTTTTAGTTTTTTGGGGGAATGTTCCAAATTTTTATCAGTTACAACAGAAATCACTTTTTAAATTTTTTTTCATGATTTCCTCATCTTGATTGCTAAGTCCTGATATTTTTCAATTTTTTTCATTTATCATCATAAATTATTAATATTATCAAAATAGTTATTTAGACTTTAGTAAACTAGGGGTAATTTTTCTCATACAAAGTAAATCAACTTCTCATTTTATTTCGCTTTTACCAACAATCTGCAATAATGACAATTCTAAACCAATAAACTATAATTTCTCTAACTAAAGTCTTGTTTCAAACACATCATCAAAAACTAAAATATCTTGTGTCAAAACATATTCCTATTATCTTTAACGATTGTTTTTTTTAAACTGCATTTTTCTTATTTTGAAATTCTTCTATCATATTCAGCAAATTTACACTGTATGCTCGAGACTCTATTCGAGAGGAAGCTTTCCTATTTACCAGAACAAATTCTCTGAATCTAACGTCCTAATAAAACTTGACAAAACTTACTAATCGGCTTAACTTTGCCTTAAGAAGGTATTTTTCTTATTTTTAATTTTGGAATTTCTATTTATTTGTAATTTCTATTTCTTTCTGCAATTTCTGCTCTACTCATATATAAATGTAACCAACTTATATATCATACCTAATGCACGCCAGTAACGACAGTATAAATCAATGTAAATTCTACGTTGTATTAACTATTTTGTTTCAATCTATATAAAACTATGTGAAAAACTGTGCTTGTTACTCATCTCTAGCAACATGTTACAATCTATTTCATTTGTTTGCTTTTGGGAAAAACTACAAATATTGGCTGAAAAATTGAAACGAGTAACCAAACTCCGGGAACTGCCTTCAAAAACTTCTTTATGAGTTTAATAGCTGGCTTTGACTTTGAATTTTCCTTGAACATCGCTAAGTTCATCGGACTCAAAGGTGGCCACAATCCACGCATAACCAGGCTTTTCAAATTTGACAGGAAATTTCACTTGGGCTTTTTGGTTGGGCTCAATCGGATGTTTGAAGCTAAAATAAAAATGAAAGTACACAAAGAGTTAAAATGTAAAATTATGTTTCAAAAAGTTAATAGAGACAAAAGTTAGTAAAGTCGACTCGGGTTAGGAAACTTGATGACTTTCTTTGAAATTTGATTTTAGGGTTTACCTCGGTGTAAGAACCTGTGAAGTTCACGAGTGACGTAGACAAAGAAAACAATGAAGTCAAAACAAGAAATAGAACGAAATAATAGCGACAAAACAAAGAAAAAACTTCACAGGTTCTTACACCGAGAATGAGCCTGTTTTTCTTTGAGATATGAAGTTTATCGTGCACATGTATGAGATATGTAAAAGTGCAAACGGCCAATAGATCTTGAGTAATGAAGCATCACATCTAGAACAAAAGATCGTAACCGTGATCGTGCACACAACATGAAACAAAGAAACATTGTAATGTTCTTTGTATGGTATGGGAAATTTGACTTGACAAGTGAGGAGGAAAAAGAGGGAGATGGAGGAAATGTAAAATTGTAAAAAGTAAAAAGAAGGGAAAGAAAAGAAAGAATCGGAGTAAGAGAAGAGAATTTTCTAAAACGAGAAAAAGGCGCAGGGATAGCAAAAAGTTTGAGTAACAATAATATACTTTCCAAGGATAATTAGTTCATAAATCTATTATTTTCATTTATTATAATTTCAATAACATTTTTGAAATAAAATTACATAAAAATATAAATGGAATTAACGTTTCAAACGCCATTCTCAAGGTATTGAGATAAATTATTCAGGTTTGTAAAACTCAAGCTTAGATAAATATTTGAATAATAACAGTGGCTACTTTAGAAGAAAACTTTTGCTTGCGCGAATCGAGTCTGATTGAATGTTCAACAATCGTTTAACTATTCAGCACTCTAAATGCAAGAACAAGTTTGATTCTTTAGTATATGAAATGCTGTTTATCAATGACCTTATATCATTATTGAACATTTAATTAAACTCAATTTATTATTCAAATATTTATCTTAGCTTACGTTTACAAACTTGAATTACTTAGCTTATCTCAATACCTTGAGAATGGCGTCAGTATGACATCGAAACTTTGGTTTATTCCTTTCATATCTTTATGTAATTCTATTATAATTTTGTGACATTTATACTAAAACAACTTACCGAATGTCCCTAGACCGAGGCTTTTCTATCCTGTGTCCCAAACTGACAGAAATAACCGCGTTGTTAAGGCGAACAGGGAGACAGTTTGTCATGAAGATCTTCATATCGAATGGTTCATCCACCTTTATACTTTCCAAGGCCTTCCGGAAACAAAAAAAAACAATTTGATATGAGAACTCAAATTTAATGGTTATGGAGTTATGGCGAGGGTAGAAAGAAAGGAAGATTGAGATACAGAACTAATACATTAAAGGCTTGCCCCATGTTAACGTAATCCGTGCCAGTCTTAGGATTCCGGATTCCATGATTCGGATTCCAGGTACTAGATTTACGATTCCACCTCAGTGGATTCCGGATTCCAAGAAGTATGTTTTCCAGGATTCCCGATTTTCAGACCTGGATTCTGGATTCCAAGATGCTGGATTCCGGATTCCACAAGCAAACTTTTTCTGAATTCCGGTTTCCATGATTCGGATCCGAGGTACTAGATTCAACATTCCATCTCTATGGTTCTGGATTCCAAGAATTACGTTTTCCGGGATTCCAGATTTCCAGAACTGGATTCTGGATTCCAAGATGTCGGATTCCCGATTCCACAAGCAAACTTTTTCTGAATTCCGTATTCCGGATTCCAGAAATACTTGTAGATTAGAACAAGGGAGGCAAGACATAAAAGTTTAGCTTTGAAAGTATAAAGTATAAGATATGAAATTTGCAGAGAAATTTTAAATTATTCTACTATATGCGATATTTTTGTTTATAATAATACGAAGGATATCCCTGCCCGGTTTAAACAAAATTCTTTTGAATGCAAAGGACCACACGACGCACTGAGATAAACTGTGGAAATAATTAGATGTTGGATCTCTTGTTATAGAGATGCAAGTAATAGACATCACTCTTGGTGTAAATAAGCAAAATCTGATTGCATGGCTGTTACAACATCGCTTAAGGCAAATTTAATGGCAATATTTTAGTAGCCCTGCTATTCTTTGTCAAGCCAAAGCTGGAGTGAGTAAAATTATAACGCTTCTAAACATTTTAAAGTATAAGCGTATGAACATGGACTGAATAGATGTAATGAACGATAAAATAAAACACTTTTATTATAGCTCTCTATATATATTCACTGGATATTGAAATCAATATGTCTTAGTTATATATTAACTTGTTGTTTATACGATTATATTTTAAAACATTAAGAACCGTTATAATTTTACTCACTCCAGCTTTGGCTTACCAAAGAGTTGGCTACTCGAAATATTGCCATTAACTTGGCCTTAAACGATGTTGTTGTCATATCCATGCAATCAGATATTGTTTATTTGTCCAGTTTAAGAGAGAACCAGTACTTACGCCCGACTCCAAAGAAGGTTTTTTAAAATCAACAACTTTATCGCCAGCAAAAAGCACTTGTCCTGCCTGAAGGTCTTCGAAATTGAAGAATATCTTCAAAGAATTGTTGGACTTCATCTCATGGTAGTAATCAACACCTTTGATCTGCATTTCGAATTGTTCTTCTACAAGATGAAAGTATCGATAAACAGTTAAACATATGGTATTTCAGAGACATACTTGTTTTCATTAAGTTCGAATACTGATGTACAGTTTAATACATCATAGCACCTTCCATCTGTTACACTAGTAAAGTAAGCGTAGACGGATACGGAAGCGGAGATGTAAGGTGCTTACGTTCGTGTGTAAATAAAATGAAAGAGTCGGAAGCGGAGACGTAAGGCTCTTACGTTCGTGTGTAAATTAAATGAAGGAGACGGAAGCTGAGACGTAAGGTGTTTACGTTCGTTTGTAAATCAAATGAAGGAGACGAAGGAGGAAACTGCTATAGATGCTAAACTTGGTGTGATGCTTTCGAGTAGGGCTTGACAACCAATATTTTTCAAGCATTTTGATTGGCGGATATGTTACGACTCCGTCTCCACTTCCGTTCAAGAAATTTACACTGGACGTAAGCGAAACGAAAAAGTAAACTTTCCGTTCTGCTTCCTTCATGCATCCGTCTACATTTTCGTCTCCTTCAATTGATTTACAAACGAGCGTAAGCGCACTTACGTCTACGCATCCGTCTCCGTCTCCGCTTACTTCACAATTGTAAATCAGCCTTTAAAACTGCTAAATTCGGCTTCTTTCCTAGTGGCCGGTAAATCCTATTTCTGTGGTGTTAAACGAAAGAGCCTATTTGGTAGCCTAGTTGGCAAACCGCCATGTCTACAGTGCGTGGGGCTCAGGTTTCGATTCTTGACCGGGCCGATACCCAGAGTCTTAAAATAATTGAGGAAAAGGTGCGACCTTTGCTCTAATATCTTCAAATTGTCATAACTCCGCGTCGTCTCAGATATGGACGTTAAACCGTAGGTCTAGTCTCCCGACCCTCTAACGGGGAACTACCCACATCTATTGTAAAGAGTAAGATAGTCATACCAATATTACGTGGTCTGTTTTTTCTACTGAGAGAGACCTTAATATACGAAAATATTTCTGAGCCACTATAACGGACAATCTACGTATCTCAATGGTCATACTTTCTTGTGAAGCGTGTTTGAACATATTCATATGGTAACTGAGCTATATATATCCGATATTAGATTGTATTATATTGTATTAAATTGTATTGCATGGCATTGTATTGCATTGTATTCTATTGTATTGTAGTGTATTACATTGTATTGTATTGTATTGAATTGCATTGCATTGCATTGTACTGTGTTGTATTGTATTGTATTGCATTGTATTGCATTGCATTGCATTGTATTGTATTGTATTGCATTGTATTGCATTGTATTGTATTGTAATGTATTGTATTGCATTGCATTGTATTGTATTGTATTGCATTGTATTGTGTTGTATTGTATTGCATTGCATTGCATTGTATTGTATTATATTTATTATTCTAGCTGGAATAGAAGGGCACTAAACTCTTGCAGTTCATTTTCAGTAGAAGATAGTATTTATTTATTTATCCTACTAAACGACCCAAAACAGTTGTGTGGCCAGGGATCAATCACAAAATCTTAAAAACAAAGAAAAAAGGTAAAACATCAGTCTTGCTCAAAAAACGCATTAACTTGACGTTTGATCTAGCTCACAACTTTGGAAAGGAGGAAAGTGTCTTGCTCAAGGACACAACAAAAAGCTATGGCTTTGATTTACAAACTTGATTTGGTTACCAATAATGATAATAAGGTAAAATTAGAACTTACAGTTTTTGTTAAGAAATCGAAACGCTATCGCTTAAGTTAAAGGGGCTATGTCACCACGATTTTGTTGCTTTGGGTCAATTTTATGCTAAAATCGTTACTTAGTGGTTGTATTTGTATGTACAAAATGTTCCTGATAAACTTTGAGGTTAATATCTAATGAAATGTTTTAAAAAGAGCAATCCATAACAAGTTTTTTTAGAATTTTTGTTGAAATAGCTTCAAAACTTGAAAACGTTGGCCCAAGTTTTTCAAGTTTCAATTCATTTCCATCCTTGCCATCCGTAGCAACAAATGACAGGAAACAGAATAAACGTCATAATATAGTTTTAAATAACAAACCTGGACCATTATTTTTGGAATTTAGTTGAGGGAGAGACATATTTGAGCTTTCAAAAAAAAAAAAAAGCCAAAATAGCGTAACATAGCCCCTTAAATAGTAATTCATAAAACTTTCTCTGAGTTTGGCTTTGAATGTTTTCATGGATAATGATTTTAAACTTGCATCAAGCAAATTCCAAGATAATTGAATTATTAAAGCCAGTGTTGTACACAGTTTAAGTGATCCGGCCAAATCAAACATACTGGTCAAACATTATTAATCATTGTTGGACGCAACATGTTTGACCTGTTTAAACAGCACAATCAAACATGTTGGAGAGAGTTGGATGGTGTTGGACGATGTTGGATGAAGTTTGAATTTCTTCAAACTTTTCATCCAACATCATCCAACAGTTTTGTTCGCATTATCAAAAATACGCCATAATTTTGTGCCTGGTATTGAAATCCGACATTGTTGGATGGTAGTAGATTCCAGCATCCAACACAATCCAACACTGATCAAACACCGTCCAACACCACCTAACAATGTTGGATAATGTTTGACCAAAATGTTTAACCAACACGTTTGACCATGCAGCATGTTTGACCAACATTTTTGATCCGTTTGAACGGGCCTTAAGTATGACAGTACCTTGTGCCACCAAATAGTACAGCTTGGTTTTGTAAAAGACAGCAACAATGACGCCGCCTGGGGCATGGTGGTGTACCAGCAACATTCAATTTCGTCCAACTATTACTTTCTGAAACAAAACAAGAACATCTAACCGTTACACATTAGAACAGAGATTACAACTCAGCAAATTTGTAAAGTGGGTCAACATTTTGCAGGGATTACAATAGGGGGATACAGACACAAAATTTACATTTATAAGCTAATTAATGCGATCATTCAAAGTTATTTTAAGGTAGATACAGTAAAACAGCAATGAAGCTACGATATAGGGCACTATGGCCACGTTGGTAGCGGGCTAAACTCGGGCTACCAACGTGGCCATACTGACCTATATGGTGGCTTCAAGTTCATCTAGATGAGATGTTTTGGATTACAATACACTATTTGTTTTGACTTGTCATGTACAGACAGACTGACAGACATGATTCGAAGTAGTTATTTTGGGTAAGAAGTATTCAGAAAATAAACTAAAGGGTTAGCGGGAGATCCGAGTAAGCGGGAGATCCGCGTTAGCGGGAAGTTCGAGTTGGCGGGAGATCCGAGTAAGCGGGAGATCCGAGTTAGCGGAAGGTTCGAGTTATAAAACGCTGGAGTAACGGAGAGTAAAATTACATGTGTATGCTGGAAATCAAAGATTTGGTTCAAGTTAACAACAGTTCGAGTTATCAGGATTCAACTGTAATAACAATTTTCCTTGCCCAACTAAACACTTCAAGAAAAACATCTGATCTATTGTCAAACGTTTTTATGAAAAGACTCGTATTTAAAAGTTTGCTTATGAACTTTGTTTGGTTACGTTATTTTAACTTGAACAATCAATAGCTTCAATGATACTTTTTTCAATCAAAAGTTAATGTGAGTTTTAATAATGACATTATTTGGGTGTCAAGTCATTTCTAGCAGGCCAAAGGCCTACTAATTGAGGACATATTTACTACTATAAGATGGACGGACACGTTTCACATGACAGACAGACACATGCAAACACACAAGTCACCAAGAGCATATAGTTTAACGTTTTTGCCCTTATCCTGCAAGAAACGAAAGTCTAACTGCCTGCAGATATTGGGGTATAGGCAACACCTTCTTCTTAATTATTATAAATGTGACCCCGAGTGTTGGTCGAGCCAGTATTAGAACCCAAGCTTCCCGCTCGACAGACTATCACCTTACCAAATAGGATATAACCAGGCCAAGGAGATTAGAATATTTATAAATTGGGTCAATCTTTATTAATAAATTAGAATGAGGCAACTTATTTGCCCCACTTAACTAAAACTTTCACAGCTCTATTCCAAGGGGCTTCATAGTGCTTGCCAACTGAAACAGTGTATTTATTACATAGATATGAGTGTATTACTGTAAAATATGCCACTCGTAGATTTCATATGAAACTATATCCAGGATACAAGTGACATATTTTCTATATCCTCACTAGTAAGGCTATCGCTGGCGTCATTCGTTTGTTTTTTCCCGTCTTTTTCGTTTAGTTTCTTTTATTTTTGAAACACTCATATCTATTTCAAAAAAAGAAAATTACACCTTGGCTTGAAGATATAAAGTTTATCTTCTCGTGGAAAAAAGATTTCACTCGTTCGCTGCATTCAATCTTGAAATATTTTTTCCACTCGAAGATAAACTTCATATGTTCGTGCCACCGTGTAATATCCTCTATATATCAGTTGTGGGTTTTTTGTACGTAAAAATGTCCGTATTCTGCTAATGGTGATGGCAAAAAATAAAAACAATGCGATGTCTAATGTAGCCTGTACTGCTAAACTCACGCGATGAATACAAAGAACTACAAGACCTAAAACGGTATTTTCCGGTATTTTCCGTTTTCTGTATCCCGTTTGTGTGTTACTTCAACTGTGTTTGCGATTGTGGTGTGTATCAAGCAAGGATTAAGCTTAAAAGAACTCGCTTTCGCCAGTCAAGACTGTCTTATTACAGCAACTCTGTTTCTTCGTTCAACCTGCCTGCTCTACAGATCCTAAGAAGTAATGATGTTTGTCCTCAACCTGGTCCGTTTTGCAATGATTCGATCTCTGTTTATTATCAAAATGTGCGGAGTTTAAAGGCTTTTTCTACAAATGACGATGGATCAAGGGAGTGCAAACTATCTGTTCTGAAAGATATTGTATATGGCTCTGATTTTGATTTGGTCGCTCTTACTGAAACCTGGTTAAACTCTGCTGTTACTGATCTTGAGATCCTACCACACTACAACATTTTTCGAAAAGACAGAACTGGCCGCCCTGGTGGAGGAGTACTTCTTGCTGTTAAAGACCGTATAACTGTAAAAAACACGCTGTCTCTACCTGGCGAAACTATTGCTGTTGAAATCATCCTCAGAAACAACGAACTTGCTCTTGTGGCAGTATGTTACCGCGCTCCCGACGACCAAAAATTTTTACCTCATTTCAAATCTGTTTTAG